>PVKN010008944.1:5970-24515 GCA_004027915.1 Capromys pilorides | reverse complement strand
TTGACAAATGCTTCTGCTTTGTCTTGTTCAAGATGAATATTCTCTAATTGCTGCTGCAAAGTTGCTGGTTTCACATTGTGATAAATTGCCTGTTCTAAAATAAATGATATTGCTTCAAGAACCAGGTGAATATCTTGTTTCTCTACAGAAAATGCAACTTGAAGTTTTTCTTCTTTATCTTCACTGAAAGTGCTCTCGGCCTTCAGGTGAAGTTTTTTAAGAATTCGGATAAGGAATTGTGGAAATCTTCCAATATCTAGTGCATTTATCAGCAACATTGCTTTTTTCATACTAGGGCTGATGGATAAGATCAGCGCCACAGACGCCACCCCCCTCAAAGCTCCCTCGATGGCCGCCCTCTGTTTTCTTTTGATATGGAGAAACTTTTCAAAAAAGATGAGATCATAGTTGCTGATTCTTTGAAGTAATTCCTGTGCAGTTAGATTGTCTGTGTACTCTACCTACCCATATGTCTTTAGGATTTCCATCTACTATCTTCTCCACAAGGTTTAGTGTTGTTGTGTTAATATTTAAATCTTTGATTTTTGTTTTGTGGGACCAGGTTTCAAACTCACAACCTTTCACTTGCCAGGTAGGTACTTGTGACATGGCGCTATCTCCCCAGCACCCTTTGATGCATCTTGAGTGTAGTTTAGTGCATGGGTCTAATTTAGGCTTTGGCATGTGGAAAGCCAGTTTTCCCAGCACCATTTGTTAAAGAGGTATCTTTTTCCAGTGAGCATGTTTGGCAACTTTATCAAAGGTAACGTGGCTGAGTGTGCTTGTAGCTGTGTCTACATCTTCTAATCTGGTCCATTGATATTCAGGTGTGTTTTTTTACTGTACCATGCTGATTTTATCACAATAGCTTTATAGTTTAATTTCAAGTCAGAGCTTATGATGCCTCCTGCTTTTCCTTTGTTGAACAGGATTGCTTTTGATATTTTAGGTCTCTTCTGGTTCCAAATCAATTTTAGGACAGTTTTCTCCAGATCTGCTTTACTAATGTGTTTTAATCAAGATTAAATTGAATCTGTATAATAATTTTGGAGGTATGGCCATTTTCACAATATTGGTTCTTCCTATTCAGGGGCAAAGAATATCTTTCCATTTTCTGAAATCATCTTCAGGGGGCTGGGGAGATAGCTCCATGGCATAAGTGCCTGCCTGGCAAGTGCAGGGTTGTGAGCTCAAACCCTAGTCCCACAAAAAAAAATTAAATCATCTTCAGTCTTTCTTCTCTAAGCACTGTAAATACATGGAAATTAAATAACACCCTCTTCTTTAAAAAAGTCTGGTGAAACAGGTGGATGGGGGCATGTATGAGCAATTACAAAGATCTTGATTTTGGGAGACTGACTGATGTCTTAGGATAGATTAAAATGGTCTGAGTAGAGTGAGGGAGCAAAAAAAGTAGAGGGAAATATAGTCAGAGTTGTAAGAGGGGAAAGGGCTATTAGTGAGCTACAGAAATATTTTTAAAAATGCAATTGTAGCAGCTGGACATGGTGGCCCATTCCTATAATCCCAGCACTTGAGAGGGTGAGCCAGGAGGATCACCATCTATTCCAGGCCACTTGGGCTTCTTTAGACTTAAAAAAAGAAAATCTGGTGCCCAGACTGAATCTAGGTCTTTCTCACTAAGGTACAACCACAGCTTATTGTGCTTCACCTTACCTTATTTTTTAAATTCTAATTTGAGACATGGTCTCATTAAGTCGCTAAACTGCACAGGCTGAGGACCAGCCAGTCAGCTCAGCAGACTAATCACCTGCTCAGGCAAGTGCAGAGACCAGGGTTCAATCCCAGCGCACCAGGCCTGCCCTACTGCTCTAGCTCCACCCCAGCGCACTGCTTGGGTCACAGACAGCTGATCTAGTGGAACGTGCCTGTAATCTCAGTGCTAGGGAGGCTGAAAATGAGAGGATCATTCTGAGTCTGAGCCGCATAGTGAAACCCTCAAGAAATTGGGCCAGTGATATAGCTCAGCGCTGTAAAGAGCCTGCTTAGGCAAACATAGGCAACCGTAGGGACCATGGTTCGATCCCCAGCACCACATGTTGCGTCATTCCCACCCCCCCCACCACCCCCCCTCAGGCTGAGCCAGCCGTCCATAAATAAATAAATAAATAGATAGATAGATAGATAATACATTAAAAGTAAAATAATAAAAAAGTAAAATTGTGCAGGCTGAGCAAAAGTCTTGTAAACACAGGCGCCGTGACACCGCACTGAACCTCAGATGTTCTTTCTTTTTTTTTTTTTTTTTTTTTTTGCGGGACTGGGGTTCAAACTCACGATCTTGCACTTGTCAGGCAGGCACTTGTGCCATGGAGCTATCTCCCCAGCCCCAAGCACAGGTGTTCTGTTGTGATGTTTGTAAGTGTGAATACATTTTCAGCTTTCAAAATTAATTGTGTTGTTATTTACACTGAAGATCTAGTGACACATAGAGTCTGCTAACACTTTAAAAGTTTTTTTTTTTTTTTGCATGGAATTTAGGCTTTAACAGCAACAACGGCTTTTTTTTTCTCAAGAAATGCCAGAGACGCACCTATAAGGTTTTCCTAACATGTCACGTTGCAGGCCTGTGTTTGAGCCCTGTTGACTAAGATTTGTGGTAGCTCTTCTATTTTGAGGGAATGAGAGCAACAGCTTATCGAGATATAGGGTTTTATTTCCCAGGAATGCCAACAACAGAGGAGAAATGGTTTCTTTAAAGACAGAGGAACGGCAAAGATCAAAAAGTTCCCAGGCAGCTGACTGGGTGTATATGAGCAGGGACAATGCATTCATATATATAGTGTATTTATATTTTTATTTTGCAATACGAGGCATTGAACCCAAGGCCTTCACACTGAGCTATAATTCCCAGACCTTTCTTTTTTTAAAAAAAAAAATCGTGGGTTAGGGACTTGCGAAAAAAAAGTGCTCAGGCTATGCTCGATCATTCTGGCCCGCCCAAAGTGCCGCCCCCTTGGCAGGAAGGGGCAGGCAGCAGGGTGAAAGGGCAGGGGGCTGGGCTTACTTTCCCGCCTAAGGAGCCAGGGTCTGATTGGAGGCTTGAGCATACAATAGTGACGTGCACTTCTTGAGGCTTGGCAACCGCAGCAGGGGACGCACTGATTGGCTGCGGAGATTGTCGCCGCCCGCGCCACTAGGGGAAGCTGGCCGCGTCCTCCCCGCCCACACACACATCGGTTATAGAAGACGGCGGGTGTGACTGGTCCAATGGCTGCCGGGTTGGGCTTCGGGACTTGGAAAGAAATGGTAGGCGTTGAGAACAAGCGAGGGCAGTGCTTTCTAGACATGTCTCTAGGTACGTACAACCCCACAACCCCATTTCCATTTCCCCTCATCCAGCAGGACTCCCACGACTCCTCCCTTTGGGACTGGCTGCAAGCGGCGCTGTGCCCTTCTTCCCCAAAAGGAAGCGAACAAAGCTTGCATGGTGTGGCGCCACCACGGGGGAGTGGGAGAGGTGGGTTGGTAATGTGTTTGACTCCAAAGAAGTGACGCAGAGCTGCCTGTCCGTCCATGTGCATGGGGCCGCAGCAGTGCTCATATCCAAGCACATGGCGTGACTGGCGAGATTTGAGGCCAAGTGCAGAGGGAGGAGCCCGGACAGAAGAGAACAGCGCCCAGCGGTTTGTTTGTGCTTAGTGTCGGCTTGGGACTGAACCCACGGCTGTCGCCTTTTGGGTGGTGGTTTCTCTGTTTGGGGTCAAACTTCCCCTCTTCTTAGTGTTCTCTCAGCTCATAACTTCACACACTCCCAAAGATGGAAGCCCTAAGCAATGAAACCCATTACCAAGGCTCCTAGCCCTCCCACATCACTCGCGCCATTCCTGAGAAAGGCAGGTTTTTTTACTCAGACCAAGTTGGGTGTCGTACACCTTAAACTTTTTTTATTTTTATTTTTATTTTTTAAATTTATTTGTTCATTTATTTATTTTATGGCTGGCTCAGCCTACCCTGGTGGTGGGACTGGCACAGCATGTGGTGCCGGGGATCGAACCGCAGTCCCTGCAGTTGCCTGAGCTTTCCTAAGCAGGCGCTTTAAACCACTGAACCATCTCGCCGGCCCCTGTCGTCTACTTTAGACAAGAAGGAAATGATATGGAAGGGTAGACTTCATAAATGAAGGACGAGGTAAGAGTGGAGAGGCTAACTTTTTAAACTGAAGAGGCACAGTGATGCACAGAAGCCATTAAAGTACAAAAACGGAAAGAGCGAGGGGTAAACTGAAAGTTCGAAAACTGTAGGCCAGCCTGGACTATATAGCAGACTTTTTTTCAAACAAACAAAATAAAAAGCAAAAAGGAGGAAATGAGCCAAAGCCTCTTATAGAAAAGACAGGAGGAGACCTGTGGTGGCAGGCCTGGGATAGGACAGGGAGTGGGATGGGTGGAGTATAGAAGTGAAAGGTGCCACACAACAGCCAAGCAGAGAAGGACCAGTTTGTAAAAGGAAGGAGCACAGCAAATTTTTAATTTTCATACAATTTAATTTACCTAGTATTTCTTTTGGTCAGCCTTTGATGTTATATCTAACAGATCAAATAGATATACCCCACGTTTCCTTTTAAGTATTATAGTTTTATTTTTATTTTTGTGCAGGGTCTCACTGTGCAGCTCGAACTCATAGTGATCCTCCTGTTTTCTGCCTCCCAAGTTGCTGGCATTACAGGCATGTGCCACCACGCAGACTTCATCACTGGGTCAAGAGTGCCTGAGAACAGGTCCTACACACCATGTGGTGCCAGGGATCAAACCCTGGCCCCTGTACAAGTTTTCTAGTTTTAAATGTCATTTCCATCTTTGGTACATTCTTCATTTGTGTTTTTGGTTTTGTTTTTTTTTCTTTTTTCCTTTTTGTGATACTGGGAATTGAACTCAGGGCCTTGTGCACACTGGACAAGCTACTCTATCACTGAGCTACAGCCGCAGGCCAAAAGTTTTTTCTTTTTTTTCTTTTTTGTGGTGGTACATTCTCAATATATTGTGTGAAGTAGGATTCAACTTCATTCTTTTTTTTTTCTTTTTCACACAGGGTCTCACTGTGTAGGTCAGACTTGCCTTGAACTCACTTTGTAGCCCAGTCTGGCCTTGAGCTTACAGCCATCCTGCTTCAGCCTCCTGAGTGCTGAGATTACATGTGTGCATCATCCTGCCCAGTTAACTTCATTTTTTACATGTGGATCTTTAGGTGTCTTAAAACCCTTTTGTTAGAAAGATGATTCTTTCTGCTTGCTTGAGTAATCTTGGTCCAATTGCTTGCTTTTTTTGGGGTGAGGAGGTTGTTCATAGTTCAAACTGGCCTCAACTCGGTGTATGTTCCAAGCTGGCCTCATACTCACAGCAGTCCTGCCTCAGCCTCTTGAGTGCTGGGATTATAAGCATATGGCATCAAACCCAGTGGAATTACTTTTTTAATTTCATCTTTGAAAAATTTATTGGTAGAGGGGCTGGGAGATAGCTCCATGGCACAAGTGCCTGCCTGACAAGTGCAAGGTCGTGAGTTCAGACCCCGGTCCGGGAAAAAAAAAAAATCATTGCTAGTACAAGTTAAATATGACTTATTTGAAGTGCTCAGAATCAAATGCATTTCTAATTTTGTATTTGGGAATATTTGCATAGAGTTTACCATTTGAAAATTTCTAAATGGTCTGAAATCTGAAACTTCTAAAGCATTCAAAAAATTGCAGAGCTTTTCATATTTCTATGTGGGGCTATTCAACCTGTATATAGAACTATTATACTAGAATTTGTGTATAGATCTTGTATTGCCACCATCCTGAATTTATTTATTCTCTCTCACTGTAAGAATTTCTACATACATAGTAATGTTATCTGAGAAATATAGTTCTTTTATCCAATCTGGTTGCTTTGCATGTTTTTCTTAATTGATCTTTGTGCATGAGAATTTTTTGGACCAATGTTGTTTTAGAATTTAAATGTGCCCCCAACAGTCTAATGTGTTCAAAGATGGGGCTTTTGGAAGGTGGTTAGCTTATGTGGGTAACATGCTACCAGTGATTAATTCATTGTGTTTGTAGCTGATTGTACTGTTAAGAGGTAGGGCCTGGTTGGAAGAACAGGTCACTGAGGGAGACCTGGATGAGTGTACTATTGTCTCCAGCTTCTCTCTTTTTTTCACGTCATCTACTATGTACTTGTGCCGTGCTTTTCCTGCCTTTTAACCAGCCAGTTATGGACCGAACACTTTGGAACCAAAATGAACAGATCCTCCTTTAACCTATTGGAGTCAGGTGTTTTTGTCTCAGTGACTGAAAGTGACTAATACAGCTGGTGATGTAGCTTTATGGCAGTATGCTTGCCTAACATGCACAGAGCTCTGTGTTCTAATCCCCAGCACAGCAAAAGAATTACCAGTAAAATGCTAAGTAGATGTGAGATTAGATGTTCTTTAATTATTTCTTGATTTATGACAGAATTTTTTTAGTTTTTTACTATTATCATTTTGGGTGTGGAGTTTTGTAGATGCTTTTATGAGCCTGAAAAAGTTAACTACCTCTCTCACCTCTCAAAGGGATTCATCATGAACCTAAGCTCCTAAGTCTTTTTGTTTTTGTTTTTAAGGTATTTTTAGCAATTCATTTCATGATTGATATCATTAGGATTTCTTCTTCTAAGACATACTCCCTGGATTTCATTACTGGTGGATGGCTCCCAGGCCTAATATGATCACGAGTTCTGAAATATTTTGTGATATTAAAATGACTCTTAAAATATTGTTTGTGGAGCTGAAGGTGTGGCTTAGTAGTAGAGCTTGGCATACATGAGAACTTGGGTTCCACTGCTTGAACCACATTAAACAATTTGGAAAAAAAAAACAATTTGGTAATTGCTTGGAGACTGGATAAGGTGAGATGCTTCTTTGAAAGTATAAAATTATTTTTTGATATAGTAGTGCGTGCCTATAATCTGAGCACTTGGAAGGCTGAGGCAGGAAGACTGCCGTGAGTTTGAGATCAAAATAGGCTGAATAATGACTGCAAAGCCAACTTGAACTGCATTATGAGACCTTGTCTTTTTTTTTTTTAATTTTATTTATTTATTTATTTTTGTATTATGGCTGGCTCAGCCTGCCCTGGAGTTGGGGCTGGCACAGCATGTGGTGCCAGGGATTGAACCGCGGTCCTTCCAGTTCCTAAGTTTTCGTAAGCAGGTGCTTTAGACCTCTGAACCATCTTGCCGGCCCAGAGACCTTGTCTTAAAAAAAATGAAAATGCCAAAAATTTTTGATAATGGGGGTAATGGATATTTTAATGAAACATTTTAAAACAGCAAATGGGAATGCTACAGACTTTTGGCTCTTTCTGCAAACATTATTTTATTGACCTAAAAATTAAAATGAGACAAAGTGAAGTATAGGACCTGGCCATTTAAAAAATTTTATGGATTTGCTCATCAGCA
Organism: Capromys pilorides; assembly: GCA_004027915.1. Lineage (NCBI taxonomy): Eukaryota > Metazoa > Chordata > Mammalia > Rodentia > Capromyidae > Capromys > Capromys pilorides. The sequence continues at coordinate 17,076 of PVKN010008944.1, read as the reverse complement.
GTTATTTTTGCGTTCTTTTTTTTTTTTTTTTTTTTTTTTTTTTGCGGGGCCAGGGTTCAAACTCACGACCTTGCACTTGCCAGGCAGGCACTTGTGCCACAGAGCTATCTCCCCAGCCCCTGCATTTTTGTTTTTGAGAATTTTGTGTTAAAATATTATTTTTATCATGATCACTTTAGGAGCTTTACATTTTGTGCCCTTTGCTTCACTCTACGTTCTGCTCCTCTGTTGGAACCTTCAGGGCAGATAAACCCAGGGCTAGAGGGAATTTGTGGTGCTCAGATAGAACCTTGGAGTTTTACAACTAGTCAGTGTATTCTTTTGATATTAATAATTAGTGCTTTTTTTTTGGTACCTGGGATCAAACTCAGGACCTTGCCCTGGCCCTAATTTTCCATTCTTTGAAATTCTGTACCATTTTTAGTTTTATGTTGCTCTATTATTGTCTTCTTGTGATTTTTGTTTGTTTGTTTGTTTTCTCTTTAAATCTTTCAAAACAGGGCCTGGGGAGATAGCTCAGGGGCACAAGTGCCTGCCTGGCAAGTGTAAGGTCCTGAGTTCGATCCCTGGTTCCCCTCTTTTTTTTTTTTTTTTTTTTTGTGGTACCAGGCAAGCACTTCTGCTACTGAGCTATCTCCCCGGTTCTCCAAAAAAGAAAGAGAAAGAAATAAAAATAGGAAAATATAATGAAAAGATAAAAAAAGAAAGAATGCGTATTACTTTCTATGCTTTATATATATAATCTTTGACTTTGGGTAACTAAATCAGACATTACAAAAATGCCTCATTTTAGGGCCTGAAGAGATAGCTCAGAGGCATAAGCACCTACCTGGCAAGTACAAGGACCTGAGTTCGATCCCTGGCCCCACATGCCATGTGGTTTCAGACCAAGATTTGGGCACCCACCATGTGGCCCTGGAACCAGATGTAGTGGTGCATGCCTGTAATCCCAGCACTTGGGAGGTTGAGGCTGGAGGATCTCTGATTTGGAGACCAGCCTGAGGGCTACAAAAGTGAGCACAAAGCTAGCCTGAACTACATAGTGAGACCGTCTCAAAAAAATTTTTATTGAATGCAAGGGTGTTGCTTTTCTTGTAATAAGTACTGAAATAGGGCTCTTCAAATTTATTGTTCTTCTTTTGCTTAGTAAACATACCCAAAAGATATTATAAGCCTCTTTTTAGAACTACAAGGTAAAAATAAAGCAAGATTGGAATTGGAAATATCAACAGTTTAATAGGAACTGTGCTTCTCTATTCCCATTTGGTTGTTGGTTTGTCTGTGTACTGGGGATTGATTGAACCTAGGGCCTTTGCTCAGAGCTACATCTCAGACCCCTCCCACCCAGGCTGGTTTCAGACTTGTGATTGTCCTGCCTCAGACTTCCAGGTATATCAGCTCTATTCATGACTTCTGTCTAAAGAGGCTAAGGCAGAAGTACTATAGTTAGAAAGAAAGGAACTCTTCTTTGCCTCTGGATGTATTAGAGCATTCTCAAACACCTCAATACATTTGAAAAGACCACTAAATAAGTATGTGCAATTCACAGTATTTCAAAGGTTCTGGAAGTTTTTGCAGTCAGTGTCTCACAGAAAGTGATAGCAACCTGTCACTTTTTATTTCTTTTTCCATTTTTTAAAAAAATATCCTACAGATGTGAGAAGCAAACTCTGGCCCTCCTGCTTGCTGGACACTGTACTTCTGAGATATACCTCTAGCTCCATTGTCACAGGTTTTAAAGTTTCTAGTATCTAAGCTTCAAAATGATGAAACAGTATTTATAAAAATTTGTGTTTTAAGTGTTTGTAAATATAAAGCACTCTTTTCAACTCATTGTAAAATATTATGTTTTTCATGAGAAAAGTACTTACGTAATTTGTATAAAATTTAAGCTGGGCATGATGTTCTCTTGTGGTCTGGCAGCTTTATGGCTTTCACTAAAGTAAATTTTCTTCAGAATGATGGACTTCTAAGTCAGGCGTGGTGGTGCAGGTGCACGCCTGTAATCCCAGCACACAGGAGGCTGAGAGGCAGGAGAATCTGTGTGAGTTCCAGATCAGCCTGGGCTACAAAAGTGAGCTCAAGGCCAGCCTGAACTGCATAGTGAGACCCTGTCTCAAAAAGACAAAAAAAAAAAAAAAAAAAAAATGTGGACTTCCCCTAGGCAGAGTGTTGCATGCCCGTAATCTCAGCATCCAGGAGGCTGAGGCAGGAGGATTGGGTGAGCTTGAGGCTTATATAGTGAGTTCAAAGCCAGTCTCAACTACGTAGTGAGACTGTCTCAGAAAAACAAAAAAAAGTGGGCTTCCTTTATAAAACTAGCCAATGACAACATAAAAATTATTAGATAACAGAAAGAATGTTGCATTCCTCTTAAATAGCTGTGCAAGGAGCATGTAAATTCTGAATTATTTGAAAACATTGACAGATTTCCTGTTATGTCCAGCATTTGACGAAGCTCATGTAATTCTTTCAAAATATGCTTGTTATTTTGTAGATGACACGAGTCTGTGTTAAGGATTGTATGAGATTCTCCCTCACTACTTTGCCTAACCTTCATTATTTGTGCCGAAACTGCCATCTCTGTCTGTATGCCAAGATGTTGACAAGCACAGTTTTTTGTTATTTATTACTTTTGTCTATACCCATCGTAGGTAAAACTTTTCAGCAGTAATTTTCTATTCTAAACGAAATAATCTTCGCCATGAACATATTATATTAATTCCAAATCTTTTCTTGGGTTGTTTCTTTTTCCTAGAATGCCCAGACTTCCCTTCATTCAAATTCTATATAAGCAAGCAAATAAATAAATAATTAATTAATTAATTAATTAATTAATTAAAAAAAGGGGCCGGCGAGATGGTTCGGTGGTCTAAAGCGCCTGCTTGGGAGGGCTCAGGCAACTGCAGGGACTGTGGTTCGATCCCCGGCACCACATGCTGCGCCAGCCCCACCACCAGGGCAGGCTGGGCCAGCCACAAAAAAAATAAATAAACAAACAAACACAAAATGCAAATAAATAAATAAATTTTTAAAAAATTGAAAAACAAAACAAAACAAAACAAATTCTATATACACTCTACCCACCTCTGACACAAAGATTTGCAGCTGTTTCCATATGTAGCAGTCTATTTTTTCTCTGCAATCCTGAATCACTCTTTTTCTTTTTTTTTTTCTTTTTTTTGAATTACTCATTTTCTATGTCATTCAGTTGGTACTGATCCTAGGCAGGCAATTCACAGCTGGCAAACGTGTTGTTATATTTCAGTACTTCATTTATATGCCAGCAGTGGGATTTCTGAAGAATTTCTTCCATAGAAATATCATAGGGGCCAGTGAGATGGTTCAGTGGTCTAAAGCGCCTGCTTAGGAAAGCTCAGGCAACTGCAGGGACTGCGGTTCGATCCCTGGCACCACATGCTGCTCCAGCCCTACCACCAGGGCAGGCTGAGCCAGCCATAAAATAAATAAATAAAACAAAAAAAATTTAAATTTTTTTAAAAAAATGTATTATAAAAATGGAATAAGTTTGTAGGGCAATGCACAAGTCTGTTTGACACATGTGGTAGCAAAGGTGTAATGCTGATATCCAGACTGCACTGATTGTTTGCATTGTTACATGACATAATGTATTTCAGGGTCAAACAATACTATGAAGACATTTCCCACTGCTACCATTCTAAAGACATCTCCCTCTGTTGGGGCTTCTCCTCTTTCCCAGTTTTGTGTAATTTCCTTGCTGACTGATCTGGGGCAGGGGTATCTTTGGTAACTAGTGGTCCAACAAGAATAGTGTAAACTCTACTAGAAGACTTTACTGCTTGAAAGTGTGTGGCAGAAGAGGGGAAAGCTTCTATCCCTGTTCCCTTGCATCTGAGGTATATAGGGTCACATACTTTTTACTTTTCCCCTGATACCACCCTGGTGTAAACTTTATCTCTGATCTGTTACAGTCCATCTACCTCGCCCCAAAGGGAGTAGTTTTCTTTCCGATAGTCCCATTCTATTCTGTAAGTTGACAGTTCCTTGAACCATCTTATTATCTAACTTCTGTATGCTTTAAGGATCACTTCCCCACAGCAGTTCTGTGTAGTGCAGGCTGAGTATCAAAATTATTTGAAAGATTTATAAAAAAAAAGATATTTGAGTCCCACTCCACTCTCATATCTTGGATAGATGTCCTGTACTGTATGTATGTATGTGTGTATGTATGTATGTATGTATGCATGTATATATGTATATGTATGTTATGGCCAGCTCAGCCTGCCCTGGGGGTGGGGCTGGCGCAGCATGTGGTGCCGGGGATCAAACCTGCAGTTCCTGTGGTTGCCTAAGCTTACCTAAGCAGCGCTTTAGAACACTGAGTTATTTCACCGGCCCGATGTCCTGTATTATGAAAAATTTTTCCAGGTGATTCTGATACACATCCGGGGTAGAGAACCATAGACTTTTAGCATAGTGTTAAACTATCTTACTCTGAGTTCCACAGCCCTCAGAGTTTAAGAATTTTGTTGTTCCAATCCACTTCTGCTATTAGATAATATTTGCCAAATCAGTTTCCTTTTTCTGAGTTTCAGTTTTCTCATCTCTAAAATTAAAGATAGATTCCTTTCCACAAAATGTTTCCATTCCAAAATTAGGATAATTCTTAGCCTCTTTCTACCTGTATATTTTTGTTAATGTTATATTCTCATTGTATTTTAGGAAGGCTAATTTAGGAGATGGTTTAAATGAAACAAATATGCTCATGATTATTTTGAAACCTGAATTATACCCACAGCATCCTGTGTTTTTTTAAGTGAGCCACATTTTTATTTGTTCATTTTTTGAGTTTGAATTACTCTCAATGACATGTTTGATCTGAGATTCTTTGCCAGTCATTAACCACTATACAATTGCAAACAGCCACTTTATGCAGTTTTCCCTCTCAGCTTATTTTTTCTTCAGCCTTTGTGCAAGATTTATTAAGCGTCTCTACACCGCAGCCTCCATTTTCAGACACTGCTGCCAGGAATACCTGTTATTCCTGGGGACTGGCTGGGGCATGGCAGGTGGTTCTGGCTTCTCACCCTTCTGCTCTGAGATGGGAGTGGTGGGCAGGATCTCATCTTTGGGTTCCACAACGCTCACATGGTCAGGCAGAGGCTTCTTGGGGCTGATCTTATCACTTGGATCCCAGGGCAGCACGATCTTTACTTTGATACCCAGTACACCCTGTCTGAGCAGCATATGGTGCATGGCAGTGTCAACATAGTAGTTCACAGGGTCTCCACTGTGGATCATCAGGCCATCCACAAACTTCATGGACTTAGCCCTCTGTCCTTGGAGTTTCCCAGACACCACAACCTTACAGCCCTTGGCTCCACTCTCCATGATGAACTGCAGCACACCATAGCAGGCTCTCTGCACAGCAAGCCCTCCTAGGAGTTTGTAACGCAGAGATTCTGCCTGGGCAGTGGCACAGAGGCCTCTCATTGCCACCTTTTCAGCATAAACCTCTACACTGCCTTCAGGGAAGCCAAACCTCTTCTGAATGACAGCAGTCAACTCGCAGATCCCCTGGCCCTTCTCACCAAGAAAATTCTCTGTCCTGGTGGCTAAAATAATGATTTCTGTCCTGGTGGGTGTAACTCAGACTTCAACACTAGAGTAGCCATCTTCAGCCAGCTCCCTAGTGAGGAACTCATTCAGTTCAGCTTTGAAGATGCCATCAGCGACAAACTTCCTCTTCTTAGAAATCTGTACCGCCATCTTCCCACCGTGTGCCTCTGAAAGGCCCTCTCAGCCTATTTTACAGAGGCCTACAAATTTCCCTAATCTCTTGTCATCAACTTTAAATAGGTTGATTTGGTGTTCAGTGCAAAGGTTCTTCACTAACTTCTCATACATAGGCTTAATCACAGTTGGATAGGAACTCACAAAGATGGCTTTAGTGCTTGCTTAAAAATTTGGCAGCTTCATATATTTTGTGTGTTAAGTCTTCATGAATGAGGGTGATCTTCAGCACCTCTTGTGAAGCAGTGCTACATTCCCCTTCTCCCAGTGGGTTAAGATGGAATTGGAATCTTGAGCACATGAGCAAAATTCTGCCTCCACATAACTCAGTGACAGCAGAGAAAGAGCTTTCTTTTAAATAGAACTTCATTTCCCTGTGTTACAGACTGTCAGGACAAATGGCTGTTTTCTATTGTGTAGCACAGTTTTCTGCATTGCTGTGTTTGCCTTTCATTACACAAGTAACTCCCTCGTGGTGAAACTAAATTGTGGGATAAATACAACAAAAATGGAAAACTACTGTATCAAAGAGAAAACTGAGTTTCTTAGTATAATGAATTTTGTGTCTCCTATGAATTTCCATCTCTACTTAATTTTTCACTTTACCATTACTTTCCAAAATAGATATAATTATTTAGCATTTATATTTACTCAATGTTAGCAACACATTGTTGTGACAAAATACCTGAGAAAAGCAATCTAAAGAGAATTATTTTGGTTCATGGTTTTGGAAGTTTTGGTTCGTGTTTGGCCAGGTGCATTGCTTTTAGGCCTGTGGCAAGTCATGAACATTGGGGCAGAAGGATGTGTTGGGAGAAAGCTGCTCACCTCCTAGCAGTCAGGAGGCAGAGAAAGAGCAGGAGTCTAGGGACAATATATAGTCCCTAGTGGCTTGCCTCCAACACCATACCTCCTCCTGGGCATCCTAAGAGGCCACTCAACTATGAGCTCATCAAGTCCATGGATACGGCTGGTACCCTCACAATCTAATCCCTTCTCTATGCCCCACTTCTGAACATTGCTGTACTGTGGACCAAACCTTGAATGTACAAGTCTTTGTGGATGCTTTGTATTTAAACCACAACAGAGGTGAAATCATTTCTCTGTACTTATTTGAAGTTGAGATAACATGGAGTAGTGCAGGCACACACTTGTAACCCTGGCACTCTGAAAGGCTATGGCAAGAGGATCACAAATTTAAACCCAGCCTGAGCAAGACTCTTATCTTTTAAAAAAAAAATCAAAAAGTGCACTGGGAATATAGCTCAGCGTGAAGGTCTTTGGCTCAATCCCTGATACAGAAGAAAGAGAAGAGGGGAGAGGAGTGGGGAAGAAAGGAAGAGCAGAGAGAAAAATAAGGAAAGAAAATTTAGTAAAATCATCTAAAAAACAATTATCATAATTTTATGATTTTTCTGGGAGTCTATTCTTTGTGGGGTTTTTTTGGGGGGGTAGATGAAATTACCATAAATATGTTTAAAGGAATTTTTCCTTATTATTTGAGGAAAGTAATCCAAACACCTCTGGATTATTTGATTTTTTTTTTTTAAGTTTATTTTTTTAAACCTCATTTATTTATTTATTTATTTGTGTTCTGGCGAGCTCAGCCTGCCTTGGGGGTGGGGCTGGCGCAGCATGTGGTGCTGGGGATCGAACTGCAGTCCCTGTGGCCGCCCAAGCTCTAGATCACTGAGCCATCTCACCGGCCCTATTTGATATTTGTTATAGTTTTGCAAATCTATTATTCTATTATTATTATTGTTATTGTATTTTCAGAATTGCTAATTCTTCAAAATGTTCTGAAAAATCATAAAGTAAAATGTTCCCCAACATTGTGGTTATTTGGCTTATTTTCTTCACTTTTTTCTATATTTTTGAATATAGATGACATTGTAAACCTTAAAAATATAAAGGATGAAAGTACTGAAGAAAAGGGCAAAATTAAGGATGATGCAAGACAGTCACCTCCAAGACAGCGATCAGGGGTTTCTGAACATCGCCAACACAGTGGTAATGTATACTAAAGATCATAAAGTGTTTGCTAACAAATGTAAGCAAAATTAAGAACTTGCAGTGTTGTTCTAAAGTTCTGTTATGTTACTTGACTTTTATTTTTCCTGAACATGGACTTATAAAGATTTAGTAATAATTTATATGAGTTTCCCTAAGGAAAGGCAGAATAAGAGAAATAAGCTTATAGATTTTTTTTTTTTTTTTTTTTTTGCAGGACCATGGTTCAAACTCACAACCTTGCACTTGCCAGGCAGGCACTTGTGCCACGGAGCTATCTCCCCAGCCCCTTCTTATAGATTCTTATAGATTAAGAATTGTTGTATACTTGGATGGTTAGTCAAATTCCAGCTTTAGAAGGCTATACAGGAGGGTTAAAATTGTCTAGAATTTGGGAGCCATGGTATCCACATTTTGTTAGAGGAATATTGTTGGGAAAAGAAAATGGGTCAAATTGGAAATGTCCTCTGGCCAGACATAGTGACTCATGCCTTGTATTGCTACTACTGAGATAAGAGGATCTTTAGTTTGAGGACAGCTTGGGCTGCATAGCAAATCCGGGGTCAGCCTGCATTACATAGAAAAGACCCTATGTCAAGCAAAAAAAAAACAAAAGTCCTTTGTAACCCTAACCATATTGGTTAGTGAAGTGAACATAAATTGTTTCTAAAACTTCATAACTAAAGCAAAACATAATTAGGACAAATGTCCATATGACTAAGAAAACAAGAGTTTCTTGCCATCTCTCATTTTTCTATTGTATTCATTCGATTAATTTCAGATAATATGTCCCAATTTTGGTGACGTATGAAATCAAATTTGAGGTAGTATATATGAGTTATCTACAAAAAAACTTAGCCTATGGCTTAGTATTCTCATTACTGAAACAAAATACCAATACCCAAAGTTAAAAGGAGAAAGGGTTATTCTGACTCTCAGTTTGTTGTGGATTTCAGTCTATAGGTGGCTGGCTCTAAGACAAGGTGACACATGGCAGAAGGGCATCAAAAAGGACAAATAGTTTACAGCAGAATGGGCAGGAAACAGTGATCTTGGCCCCCCCCCTTTTGCCTTCTGTTGTTGTGTATCCCATCCATGCTATGAGTCTATTGATTAGTGCTATCCACCCCAGAGTGGGGCTTTCTTTCACAGTAAATTCATTCAACCGCACCCAGAATTATGTTAATATAGACAGTGGACTAATCCACACACTACACACCCTTAATTGATATTCACACATCCTAGATCCAGCCACCTCTGAAAAGCCCCACCTATGAGCACATGAGGCTTTGGGGGGATAACTAGATACAAGCTATGACACCCTATTAAGGTAAGCAAATAGAAATAGGAAAGATAGTTCTAGAATTCAATGAGAGTCCCAGATATCAGATTAAATAAATATCAGATGTCTTGTAAAACCTAAACGTATAGCTTTAAAAAATGAGCTCACAGTATTTTGGAAAGATATATTGAATTTACTGATTGAATGTACCAAAAATAATTATTTTTCAAAGGATATGAAAGAAACATCAAGAAAGAAAATGACAAAAACGCCAATGAAGAACATTCTGTAAACAAAAATGGAAAAAGCTCTTTCAACTCAAGGCAGGTAAATAAATATCAAGAGTTAACTGATTTAAAAAGGCCCCAAATTTAATATGTCTTACTTAATATTAAGGATTAGTTTGGTCTCTGGTACCAAAAAAGAATTATTTTAAGCAGGGTGCCACACGTGGGAGGCTAAGACATGATGATTGTGGCTAGTTCAGCCATAGTCTTGGCCACATAGTGAGTTCTGGGCCAAGCTGAAATATGTAGCAAGACCCCCCCCCATCTCAAAGAACAAATAACAAAAAAATTATTTTAAATTATTTTGAGAGCAGGGATTTTTGTTTGTATTTTTCCAAAGTGCCTTGAATTTTGTCTGTCTTCTTGAGACAGGGTCTTGCTCTGCATTTCAGGCTGGTCTTGAGCTCACTTTGTAGCCCAGGTTGGTCTTGTATTCGCAACAATCCTCGTGCCTCAGCCTCCAGAGTGCTATAATTGCAGGCATGTGCTACCACACCTGGCTACACCATAATGTTTTTTGCAGTACCAGGGATTGAACTCAGGACCCAGCACTAGCCAGGCAAACACTTATTCTACTGAGCTATCTCCCTAGCCCTAGAACATAATTTATGTTCAATATTTGTTAGTTGAAATTTTGCCCTTCTCTTTTAATAAATATTTGAATTTTTGCTATTTTCAATCATCACTATCAAGTTTGAATTTATAAAATTCTAAAATATTATTGGTCATTTATTCAATAAAATCATTCTCATTTTTGTCCTCAAAGAGTCCCTAGTTTTGTTATAGTATAAAAATAGTTTTAGTAACCTTGTGTATTAATGGTAAAAAACCAGAAGCCAGGTGAAATAGGATTTGAAATACACTCTGGAATCAGTAGGTGGGACAGAGTATAGTACAGGTTCATCACCCCTAAACTTGTATAGCTGAGTTGGTCATAGTTTAAAAAATGATTGTGGAAACTTAAATCATTTTTGTCAATTTACCTATTTATTTTAGAAATGTGTTGCATTTTCAAATATATGAAGGATTAGAGGCTGGGAAAATAGCTCAGTAAAATAAGCACTTGCCTGGCAAGCACAAGGGCCTGAGTTCAAACCCGGTTCTGCAAAAAGGAAAAAAAAAAATCACTATCAAATATATGAAGGATTAACTTAAATTGATTGAACAAACACTAATTGAGTGGCTACCCTATGCAGATGTTATGGTACCAGAGCAACTGGCTACAAGTATTGTATATGGTGGTGAAACAGAAAGAGAAGGAAGAGATGTAATGTCAAGCAATAAATGTTCTCATAGGATTTATGTTCTACTTTGCAGGGATGTAGGAATTCATTCTGATTGATGGGACTTATGAAAGTTTGATGAAAGAGATAGCATTTGATCCATGCCTTATAGAATGAGGAATTTTTTCAAAATTAAAGTTTGTGAAGAAGAACATGAACTTTCTTTTGGTACAGTCCAAAATTAATACAGAATAATATAGAAACAGTATTCTCAAATTGAAGGCATCTGTATATTACTCATACTTTTGAATAAGACTGTAAGTCTAGCAAAACTCACCAGAAAAATGAGTGAAGAAAATTTAAGCATAACTATCCTTTTTTAAAAAATTTTTTATTTATTTATTTGTTTGCGTGTTGTGTTTGTTTGTTTCTTTATTTATTTTGTGGCTGGCCCAGCCTGCCCTGGTGGTGGGGCTGGCGCAGCATGTGGTGCCGGGGATTGAACCGCAGTCCCTGCAGTTGCCTGAGC
>PVKN010008943.1:0-24416 GCA_004027915.1 Capromys pilorides | reverse complement strand
GAGAAGTCCCTCAGATTGAAGTTCCCCGTACGGGCCACCAGCTGTCCGGCGCCGCTTCTGTCCCGCAGAATAAGGCACACGAACACCTCTGTCTGTACAAGCTCCTTTATTGACTGGGCGACAACCTCTTAGCGTCCGTCCGAGACCGCTTTACCGTGTTGCGCGCCGTGCATTTCCCGCGTCGGGGCTTAAATGAATATCAGCCTCCAACCAGAGATATACACGTGGAAATAGATGATTGGACAATAACAAAGAAGCAATATATCACTACTATATAGAACAAAGGCAATAAAACGATCAAGAATCAGAAAGCGGAATATGGGCACCATCTTGAGGCACACGATGGGCGGGGGAGCAGCTGGCGGCGAGCAGGTGTCATCTTACAAATCTAGTTACGGCGGCGGGCTCCTAACAGCCAACCACACATTTCTCTCTCACAGAATGATCTTACATCTTACTTTAGAGAGAAAGCAAATTCACACAGGAAACACCCACAACCACTTTTTTTTTTAATTTTGGGGAAGGGTCTACAGGGTGTGCAGGGTCTCACTACTAGATTGGACTCATAGTGATCTGCCTGTTTACAGCCTCCCAAGAGCTGGGATTACAGATGTATGACACAACACCCAGTCTCAGTTGCCCTCTCAGCATGCCCCAGGGGTGGGGACAGCAAGGGCAGGCCCAAGGATTGAATCCCCAGCCCCTGCATCTGCTTGCAGGTGCTTTAATCCACTGAGCTATTTAGCCAGCCTTCCAAATGTAAATCTGATCACATATAGCACATATCTCTCCCCTGGAGGCCATAGGGACATATTTATTTCCCTCCTTTGGGCTAATAGAGAGAGAGTAAGAGAAAGAGACAGACAGACAGACAGACAGAATCACACGAGATCCTTGAGGCATTTCACATGTCTTATTCATCTCTATAACCCTCACTGGTGCCTAGAAGAGATTTATGGAAATGAGTAAACTCAAGTGAATTAAATTGAAGTCATTCATTTTTCATAGCAGAAAATTCAGAGGGCCTGGTGCCTCCTTAAACATCAGATTGTCTCCACTACTTAATACAAGAGATAAAAGTTGACATGTTGTCAAGCTGCTCCATAGTTCCTAAACCATGGCTAAATGTGCTCTGCAGATTTGAGTGATTAAATGACACAGAATCCATGCCAGGCAGGCATGACAGAAAAAACCATCAAGAATACAGACAGTAGGCCTCTGTGAGCGAGGAGTAGGGACCCTTCTGGACAGCAGGGAAGGAGGCTGGAGCACGCGGATCCATACTGTGCTAGTAGCGCTTCCACTTGGCTTCTCAGCTCAGCTTCATCTCCTCTGATGACTTTACAAGCCCTACCCAGAGCATGCGCACCACTTGGCAGCAGATGGCAATGGTAATAAGCCACAGTGGCGAGCTAAACACTGACAGGTGGCAGAGAAGCAGGCTTCTCTCCCCAGTAAAAAGAAAGCTAGTCGGGGGATGAAACAAATGGATGGAAACCATGCAGAGACGCATCGTCTTCAATGAGGCACAAATCTTGCAAAGTGGCTTCCAGTGACTTTACCTACAGACCAGGAGAACACAGGCTAAGAGGTGTTGTAGATGTGGCCAAGTTTCTACTGGTGAAGCATTGCTGTGAAGCTAGCCCTGAGGTTCTATTTAACAACTAGCATCTAACTCAAGACCACAGATGGAGGATTTCAAGGAGACCTCAGACCCACAGATGGTCAAGAGGGTCCCCAGCTCCTGGGTGGCACCTCCTCACTTGGATCATACAGCACCCTGAGAGCACCAGCCTCTGAACATCAACAGTGGTTTTGAACAGCCCTGTAAATACTCATCCTCACATTGGTCCAGGAGCTTCTTGGGGACAGGTGCCAGCTCTTATTCAACTTTACTGTTGCTTAGTGCTCAAAAAAATGCCCAGTACTTAGTCAGAATTTTGATAGAATGAAAAGGAGAAACTTTAACGAGATCTTGGGTTTGAGTATTTCCTTTCACATGATCTTACTCAAGTTATTCAACTTCTGAGCTTTTTCTTTTTTTATGTACAAACTGTGTGCCTTCTCTGAAGAGTAAATACAAGAATTAAAATTAGTATAGAGGGCCGGCGAGATAGCTCAGTGGTCTGAAGCGCCTGCTTAGGCAAGCTTAGGCAACCACAGGGACCAAGGTTCGATCACCAGCACTACATGCTATGCCAGCCCCACCCACAGGGCAGGCTGAGCTGGCCATAAATAAACAAACAAACAAACAAAGTTGTTGATTGGGTTCCAGGAACTAACTTCCTGCCCCATCTCACTTGAAATACTTACGAGGAAATGAAATTGCCTTAGTTCTGAGATCAATGATGTGTTCGATATTTGCAGAAAGAGAATAAGATCCAACAGAGGAAGCACCTACCACGTGCCCAGCATGCTCCTGCAAACGTTCCATGCCACAGCCCTTGGGGTTGGCCAGTAGCATCCAAAACTTCAGATGAGTTTTGAAAAGATTGTATGGCTTTCCCAAGATGTAACAGTGGGAGAACATCAAGGCTCAAACATAATCTCACATTTTTATGACTCCAGAGGATCCTTACATAACAAAAAAAAAACACGATCAAGAAGAAAAAAGCCACTGACAGGACCAGTCCCAAAGGCAGAATGGCTGGGTCACAGCAGGCCAATGCTAAACCAAGAGCGCATGCACAGGGACCCCTCTGGACAAAGCAAAAGCCACAACCATGAAGCTGATACTCGCTCCTCCTTGAAATCTCCTAAAATGTTTGTCTGAGATATGAACTAGGAAGCATGAACACACTGCCTATTTTCATCCACTGGGTTTTCTATCTAAAAGCACACAGGAACATTTAAGTCCCCAGATTAAACCCATCAAAGGCTCTCCACAGCCAAAGTCCAATCCTTTCATGGTGCTGTTCCATGCACTGACTGCATCTTCTGAAGCTCCCTACCTCTCACTTCATACTTTGCCAGCACTGTGCAGTTTGCATTTCTCCAAACACAGTGTGCTTTCTCTCCTGTTCTTACTCTACCTGACTAACCCTACCAGTCCCTCAAGATTCATTCTGGGCATCTGTTCCTCCAGGAAAACATCCCTGACTTTCCCAGTGAGGTTTAACTTCTGTTTTAATTTCTGAATCTCTCTTTCTACCCCTACAATTGTCATTGTGTTTTATAAATATCTACTGATACATTTTTCTCCACATACTAATTACGAGCTCTACGAGAACGAAGAATTCACACTCACCAGCCACAACTAGCACTTAAAAAGAGCTTGGAAACACTTTCAATAAAGAATCACAACTGCATTCCCATAAAGGCTAAACATCCCAGGAAATGTATAATAATAGCAGATGCAGGCATTAAATATGTGTACAAAATTATAGAATGTACAGCAACAAAAATGAACCCTAATGACTTTGTGTGATAATAATGTGTCAATATAAGTTCATCAGTTGTTAACAAATCTACCACTTTGATGGAAATTGGTGAGAGTGGGCAGGGGACCCATATAGGAAGGCAGGGGATATCTCTGTTCCTGCATCTACATTTTGCTGTGAACCTCTGAAATGAAAGAACAAATGAATTCTAAAAAGAGTAGAAGAAAATCACCATCATATTCCCACTAAGAGATAAGCACTTCAAAAAAATGTACAAGGAGCAGAACAATAGACAGACCCAAAATAAAGAGAGAGCAAGCTCATAGTCATGGGCAGATAACACAAACCCATGTGAAAGTGCCACATGAATTCAGTGTGTCTGGTGAGTGTGCATGCCAGGGAAGACTATGGGCAGCATGGAGCATATATCTTCCAAGACATGCCCATCTCTTTCATCCACCAGAGCAGTCTTTGTGAGTTGGGTCCTGATCCTACCCACTGGTCAGGTCTGTTGAGTATAAGTTGCCTTCTAGGTGCTCACAGAGGAGAAGGAAGGCCTAGGCTGACAGGAAGCTATTATTGACTGACCAGTAGTCATGGAGATATGGTTGGTGCAAGAGGAATGACATAGCCACCACAAAGCTGAAAGAAAACCAATAATTGACTTTGGGGTTTCTTATGATCAAGTCTGCCCAGGCAAAAACAGGGTCAGCAGCTTAGGAAACAAACTACATCTGTACCATGGGCATAGTAGTAGCCAGCTGTGCTGTGTATTCAACGCGATCCTTAATATAACGTGGACAGAAGCTACTGCTTGCCAGTCACTTTCCCATCAGGCCCTTCTTTCTCAGGAAGCTGAAATTCCCTAGCAAAGGCCTTGATTTTGGGTGTGAGGAATCCAGCAAACATTGTCTCTCCAGTGAGGTCTCCACAGGCTTCTTTGTTTTCTCTGAAGTGCCTCTTTTATTTAATCCCTGATATTATTCCAGTATACCCATTATAACAAATATTTTTAAGAAGAAAACATTGAACACACAAGTAAATTGCACTCACAGATCACGTCTTAGAATGTGCGCCATTAGTGTACAACAGGCATAGCCAGATACCGGGAGATCGATGAGCCCACCACAGAAAGCCAGCCCAGATTCTGAAAAGGCTTTGACTCACTCCCTTTTTCTTTTTCTTCCTGGCAAAGGGGAAGCAAATATGAAATGGCTCCAAATATGAACTTTGTGCCTTTGTGACAACTTAAGGGTCCCCTGATGATTCACTCCATGGTCGCTTTATCCTGTCCTGACAGGAACTCAAGAAGAAAATGTGAGATAGAAGCAACTCTTCATATTTCATAGTAATATTAATACTTGCATATGCCCCTCACCCTCTACTGAGAACTGAATGCCAGCTATAGTATTTGTTTCCTTCAGACTAGAATCACAATGTTCATAAATTATCTATCATCCTTTCCTTGCTGTACTGTGAAATGCAGCACTGCATTTCAAAGGGATTCAGACAGGACCACAAAGGCAGGACAATGTTCAAAAATAGAAATTAAATCATTTATCTGATTTCACTTGAGAAAGGAATTATGCTGGATTTTTATCTATGTGCAAGAAAAATGGAGAAGGCGGCAAAGCATGAGCCTCAAGCCCCCAGCCCGCCTGCTCATCCCATGATGCCTCTGTTCCTCTCTGCTCTGGGTCCCAGGGCCCCATGAGCCCTTCTCCGCTGTTTAGGCAGCTGAGTCACAGAGTGCCAAGAATTCCGCTAGTGCTCCTGAGTTCCAACATGCAGGCCATGGCAGGAATGAGAAAAAAAACTCAGAGGTGCGAGAAAAAGACCTGGGTGACAAGAAGGCGAGCACTCCTGGGGCATTTTCCCACCAAAAAACCCAGAAGGCCGTTCCTAATCACTCACAGCAAAGGCTGCTTACGGAAGCAGGCGCGGTCATGAGGCTTAAGGTCACTGAAAGATCTCCACTCCTGGACTCCCGCCACTAGGCGGCCTAGGTAGATCTTCAAAACACTCATCTACACACTTCAGAAGATTAGCTGGACTTGTCAGTCCAACAGTCTGAGCACAGGTGCCAAAATCTTGTCCGTTCCCAATTCTGCACCTGCCAGGGCACCTAGTAATTGCTTACTTTTTGGGATCATCGGCTACTAAAGAAAACGTCGAAGTTCTCTCCGTACACATTAAGGCTTATGAGTATATGGCTTTGAAGTCTCAAGTAAGCCTACATTTATCAACCAGAGATGCATACAAAGCAGGCCCTCCTCATTCAGTGTCCCTCCTTGTTCTCCATCATTTGCTGCCAACTGAGAGCCAAAACATTCAATATTTGTCTTGCCTCATTAGAGACAGAAAGAACACATCATTTTCACTACAGTATGTTGTTATAATTATGTTGTTTTATTATCAGCTATTGTTGTTTGTTCCTTTCCATACCTAATTTATAAAGTAAACATCACGGGCATCCATGTATAGGAAGTACAATATATATATATATATATATATATATATATATATATATATATGATTATTTCCATTCTTGGTTTTAGGCATCCAGTACAGTCATGGAGCACATCACCTTCAGATTAATACCTGTCACAATTACAAAACCCACCTTCATCCTTGAGAGATACATTTATTTTAAGACCTCTAGTCGATGTCCAAACTGCACGTGGTACCAAATCCTACATGCTACCTAGCATAATCATTACAATACTGCAACACTGAATGTAATAACTAACACAGCTAATAAGTGATACACATAGCATACACACTGTGGATACATTGAACAGAGGGAAGAGTCGCATACAAGGACTGAGCATACAATTTAAAACTGATGATTGTTTATCTCTGGAATTTCCTTTTATTTCTTTCTTTATTTGTATTTGGTACAGAGTCTATGCAGTCTCACTACACAGATCAGACTCCTAGTGATTCTCCTATTATCAGCCTCTCAAGTGCCAGGATTACAGGCGTGTGCCACCATGCCCAGCCTCAGTCACCATCTCAGCATGCCCCAGGGGCAGGGCTGTCATGGCATGCTGGGGATCCAACCCCAGTCCCTGCTTCTGCCTAAGCAGGCACTTTAATCTGCTGAGCCATCTGGCCAGCCCTCTGGAATTCTCTTTTAATATTTTTGGACCTCAGTTGACAGGAAGTCGAGGCAGACTGAGGACGAACGAGGACCACTGTAAATGTAAAAGTAGAGCAGATTCCAGATAGCTTTGTGTCTCAAAACTGTTGGTACAGTTAAGAAGCAAAAGAATCCAAGTGTCCACACTGAAAGACTAGTGCGTAACCCCTGAGTTCCCCAAGTTTTTCCCAGAAATCTAAGCAAGAATGCAGCCCGTTTAGAGCAAGAGATGTGTGGGTAGGAGCTCGCTACATTCTCTGTTTTTCAGAGCTGGTGAAGTGGTGATACCTGCCCATTGCAGTCAGACAGAAAGCCAGAGGAAAGGGTTGCCTACATCGCCAGTCTGAAGTGCAGGTGACAGTAGATGCCAGGAGCCACGGAACTAGAACACAGCAAGTGGGATAAACACAGACCCGTGACTGGAGTTGGCACACCAAACCCCAAGCAGCAGCCGAAGTGGGCATTCACGAGCAACGGCCCAGGAGACATCATATGAGCAGAGATGGAGCGGATACCGAATGACAGCTACAGATGCACTGTGGGACAGGGGCTGCATGAGCTTGGGCTTCTTACCTTTTTTCTTAGAACAAACCAAAGGCAGAAGAGTACAAGAGAAAAGCAAGAAGCTGCCCACATTATCTGTGATGCCAGCAGCAGGAGGGGAAAACTCTCAGTGAAGAGACACACACACAAGTATAGTGATATGAGACAGAAGCCTGATGTCCCCAGGGAGCAAAGAGCAAGAACAGAGCCCCGGGAGACCTGCTGTCTCTTGTAAGTTCCGGCAAGCTGAGGTACAAGGCCACAGGTAGCAGCATTTCCTGGAAGCTCTCTGTCCGTTCTTTGACCCTTCACCTGGGATGCTACCAGCTAGCACTGTGTGACCTTAGAGTTTGGTGAATGCCAGAAGGAAGACAAGGGAGACAGCAATTCCTATTCACAAAATTAGGTATGCATGTTCCTTAGTCTGCTTTTAGCCCTCAATAAAGGTGAAGTTTTGGTGGCTGGGGCCTCACTTTAAGTGACGCTAAGCTCAGTGAGACCTCTGAGGCTATATTAATCCAGTCTTCCCATGGTTCCTTTTGGCTGACTGATAATATACAACATATATGAAGTTTAAAACAACCCAGACTCTTCCTAGGATCTTTGATAAAATCCTAGACCCTCACATCATTTTGGTTTCCTCATCTGCCAAACAAGAATGCTGACAGCTGCTCCTGGGACTGTTGAGAAGTCTACTGCAGCATGGGTCGAAGAACTAGTCAGTTCCTGATAAGCAAAAATGCCCCAAAATGTTGCTTTTCTAAGTTGATCCCTTTCTGCTCTTCTGGAGAACCAGAGAGGAATGGCTCTATCTCCTTTTATTGTGAAAGGGGAAAGACTCAGGGTTAAAAACATCTGAACAACATTAGGGAACCAGGATGGCCTTGTACATGAAAAGTCTAATGTGAAATAGACTGGCACCTTAAGTATATGGTGTCATTTTTACGACACTGTTAACTATTGTGACAACATGAAAAAGCAGCTTCACCACTGCCACAGTTCCCTTGGAATGCCATAACAATGGAGTTACAATGGGTACATTTAAATCAACAGATATTTAAGTTTTTCCCAGTTCTGGAGACCATAAAGTCCAAAATCCAGTTGCCAGTGAGCTCATGTCTAGTTGAAGCCCATTTCCTGATTCCTAACCGTGCCTTTCTCACTGGATCCTCACAAGGAGGAAGGGGGAGGCTTCTCTCCATAGCCTTTTACACAGGGGCCCCAATCCCATTCCTGAGGGGCTCCACTCTCATCTCATCCCTCCCAGAGGCCCCTCCTCCTCCTCCTCCTCCCTTGCCCTTGGGCAACAGGATCTCAACAGTTGAGTTTTAAGGAAATGTAAACATTCAGACCTTAGCACCCCTTTCATGAAAAGGCAAAGACCTGAGAAACTGCATGGAAGTAGGGATCCTTGGAGCAGTGGTCCAGCAGGGAAGAGCTTGGGGAAGGCATGCAGAGGCAGACCTGAGTGTCAGGACACAGCTGGAACACAGCTGGAACACAGGGGGCCTTGGCAGCCACACTATGGGCCCTAACTACGCCCCTTCAGATGGAGCCAAAGCACACTCCACAGTGGCAGGTCACATTTCCACTCTGCCAACATCGCTCTCTATAGCAACTCCTGAGAGAAGCAATAAAACTGCTCTTTGGAGAAGCGCTGTCTTGTGGGAAATACAATGCAAGCCAGATGAGGCAATTACTGATCTCCTCATAGCCATATTATTTTTAAAAGTAAAAAAAAAAAAAAAGGTTACAATTAACTAAAATAATATATTTATATATTTTCTTTAATATCTCCCAAATACTAATTTAGCGTACTTGTTTAAAAAGCTGTTCATGAGGTATTTTCCTTTTCTTAATTGCGCTAACCCTTTGAAATCTGATATGCATTTTACAGCCTTAAAACACCTCAGTTCTGACTGGCCCGCATTTTGAGTGCTAGCTAATAGCTACATGGTGGACAGTGCCGATCTAAAACAATGAAGATTACTCTCTGGTGACCTGGGTTTAAACAAACGTTTTTGGAAAGAGTTCAAAAGCACTCAGAAAGCATTACAAAGAGAGATTGTTGCAGGCAGCCGAATTAGACAGAAATATTATAGATGGTCAGTCAGGGCCAGGCCCTCAAGGAGACAATATAGAAGACAAGGTGACTTTGTAACTCTGGAAGAAACAGACCCTTCTGTTGCAGGCCACATCTCAAGACAAAAGAGTAAGCAAACACAGCCACATACTTCCCCAGGAATGGGGATCAGGGATTGATATTCTAAATAGGTATCAGTCACCTTGAAGGAGCCCGAATGAGTCACTAACCCAACACCAACAGGAAGAGACCCCGTCCTATATTCATGCCTGCTTGCCACATGACTGGCTACCTCATTTGGTTCTGGATTTAATGAACTTTACCTGATCAATGGTACTTGTCATCTCATTGGTCAACTTTAGTTTAATCCTCATGCCCTCCCAAGTGAGTTCCCATGTTCTCCACTGATAGGTTCTGGCCCTAGTATGAATTGCTGAATCATTATGGTGGTCATCTAATATGGCTGAAGCCCTTAAAACAACAGCTTATCTTCCCAAAGACCACCTCCCCCTTCTTCCCCAACTCATCCCAGGGTGCAATTTCCTTTCACCTGTCCCGCCACCTCAGGGAAGGCCCCAATCAGCTCCTCAGGTGTATCTAAACATCCTCCTCAAATCCCATCCCTGGAAAAAGGTCATAAAAGCCTCAGCCTCCCTTTGTTCAAATTCAGAGAATTCCTTATTTTCCCTGAATTCTCTCCGTGTCCTCCAAGAGAATAAAGCCCCTTTTCCCTTTTCCTTCTGCCTGTTTCTCTGCTGCTACACCGTGGAAAACCTATCATTCACCACATTAGACCCACCTAACCGCATGGTTTTATACCATAAAAATCCTAGTAAAAAGCAGCTTCCCATCTTCCCATGATGACAACCCACTTGCCCCCACCACCACCGCCCCCCCCCCGACCTTCCTTCCCTCTCTTGGACAGAAACTTTCTTTCCCCCAATAAATACATTCTACTCTTAACCTCCATTTGTTCCTGAAACACACTCTTCAGTTTTAGAGAACACAAGCTCCTCCCAGGTACCTTTCAGGTCAGGAGTTTCATTTTTTTCCCTAAATCAAGATGATAAAATGAGAAAGACCAGCCCATCTCAGCAATTTACCCCAGCTCACCATTCTGGAACTTTAAGACTCTATTTTATTTGTCTTTGCTTTGTGAACTGACACTTCAGTTAAAACAAAGCGCCATCCTCTGGTGCCTTGGAGAATTCAGGGGCCTAGGAAATGCAACTTGGTAGAAATAATACCTAAGAGTCCTCAAGAAATTCTGAGGTCTTTGGGGTTACCTGAGTTCTCCAACAGAAGGTGTGGACTTCCTAGCTACTTGGATCACTGGAGACTGCCTGGTGCTTGGGGTATTCCAGGATGAGATGAAATTTTCTACAGAGAAACACCTAGATGATTTCTGCAGCCATTTCTTCAAGGGAACACGTGAACAACACTCTATACCAACAGAGTCCACCTCAAACTGAGAATTGCCTAGGAATATTTTGCAGCTCCTGTGTACACCACAGGCTTACGGCTTTTGCTCCTTTACTGTGAATGATCAGAAATACCCAGCGAAGGCACAAAATACTTAGTGGAAAGATCTTACTGTGCTAGGTAGCTTTTTATGACTATAATCAAATGCCTGACATAAGTAACTTATAATGAGAAAAGTTTATTTTTGGCTCCTAATATGTAAAATCTGGAAGACTCATTGCTTTGGGCTTCTGGTGGGTGCTTGATGAAAATAGGGAGTATATGGAAGAGAACACTGCTTATCTTGTGCATAGGAAGAAAAAAGAACAAAAAGGGATTCCACAACCTTTCCAAATGCACAGCCCAATAAACCTGAGGACTTCCTATAAAGTCCCATGCTGGGGACGATGCCTTCATCACATGGTCTGCAAGAGACAATCAATGTCCAAACCATGGCACTTACAAATCTGCTACTGGAAAACCAAAGGACTCTGGGGGATGTGTTTGGTACAAAAACTGACATTTTCTCCTTTATCCTCCAAAAGCAGATCTGTGCGACAAATACATTTGCTGGGACAATAAAAATATTATGCTCTTTGATTTTGGCCTTCCTGTATGTTTTGCCAATGTGGGTTAACAAGGCACAGAAAAATACAGCACCAAGCGACAGGCACAGAGGTTTTTAGAGGTGAAGGCGGGTGATAAGCGCATGAGTCACACACCACTTTTGACTGGCCCCTGCTGGGCTGCGGAGATAACAGGGGCACTTTACCCTCTGGGATGGGGAAAGAGGTTCTGCCAGGTGACAAGCTAGCCCCAACTAAGCAGGAATTTCTGGTCGGTCTCATCCAGTCCTGTGTGGCATTCCAGTGCCATCAACACAGGCATCTCCGACGTACCTCTCTCAGCACCTCACTACTCTCCTCATAGCCCATCTTTCTCCAGACTGCTTCTCTCCCACTCCATTCAGCTAGCAGCTCAGGCCACAGTTCTTAGAGATACCCTTGGCTCATCTCTTCCCCTCTCGCCCCACACCCAATCCATTGGTAAATCCAGTAGGCTTAGACTATACACAGGATCCAATCATTCTAGCCCGCTGCCACCACTCTGACCCACCTCCTTGTGACATGGACAGCACATCTGAAGTCCAGGCCAATGCCAGGATGAAGGGCTACAAATATTAAAACATCTTCTCATGTATAACTATGCATTCTTTCTTCTGACCATCTCTCAGCTGCTTAACCGATTCCCAACTTGTCCTAGGGAAGCTTCCCTGCTTTAATTCTACAGGTTCACCATCTGGAACACACTATTTCCATAAACCCTAGAACTGAAGGTCATTTGGCTAAAACATCCCGCCCAGGAGAGAAATGTCTTAACACACCACCCTACCAGGGTTGCCTCTTTCACTTGCAATCCCAACTAGAGGCACAGCCTAAGCTGAAGTCACTGGAGTGGATTTAAGACCTCCATGAGATCAATGACCCTACAGCCTAATTCCTGCCACCAGCATGGTTGAAGCCTATAAAATCCAGGTACTAGGATCACAGGGGAAGTCAAGTCTTCATAAGTTCTATGAGTAACTTCCGAGGGTGTGCTTGCCTCTCATTTGCATACTGTGAGTTCATTTTCAAGAAAGTTCAGCAACCCAAGCAGCCATGCGATGAAGTTCTAACATATTGTTACTCTTCTCTGGTCACCTTTAGCCCTAATCAAAAAGTAGTAGAGTTTCCAGATAGCTCAGCAGACTTAAGCGCCTGCTTAGGCAGGAACAAGGACTAGGGTTTGATCCCCACAGTGCTGTGCCAGCCCCACTACCCAGGAGTGTTGAGACGGGTGATTGGGACTAGACATGGTGGCCTGTGCCTGTAATCCCAGAGCTTGTGAGGCTAAAAACACGATCTACATAGTGAGACCCTGTGGACACTGTAGACCCTGTACTAAATACAAAAACAAAAACAAACAAACAACAAAAAAAGCAATAGTTTGGGTTTTTTTGTTTTTTTTTCTGGGACCAGGATTTAAACTTACGACCTTACATTTGCCAGGCAAGCACTTGTGCCACAGAGCTATCTCCCCAGCCCCAAAGCAACAGAGTTTTAATAGACATTAGTCATATTAATGTTGCCAGTTGTACAATGATACTTAAGAGTTCAGGGCTCCTGGGAAACCTGGAACAGAGAGCCACCAGAGGGCCCCTGGCCCCAAAGTAGCCCGCATCCCCCCCCCAACCTTCTCCCAAGCTGAAAGCCATCCCAAACATAGCATGACTCTGTCCAAACTCTGCTTCCTGCAAGAATATCTCATGCCTCAACCATTCCTGACCTCCTATTAACTGTTTAACCTGTTCCAGACCTGTCTTAGGGAAGCTTCCCTACTCTAATTTCACAAGTTTATCATCTTGAATAAACTTGGATATTCCCATAAACCCTAGAACTGCAGGTCATATGTCTAACACAGTCCTGGCTTAGCAGGCCGCCCTACCAGTCGCATTTGGCACTGCATTCCTGGCACTTCTACTAAAGACCCCAGGTGACCCGCCTCCAGACAGACACCACAGTGCTCCACAGTAGTCACAGCTATTTGGAATTCTAGCTATTTCCAAGGCTGGTTGTGTGACCTAAGAAAATTTAAGTTCCCTGAAAGACATAGAGCAGTGGACACAGCTTATGTCTCTCAAAATATATGACATAGGTGCACACTCTGTTTCACCCATGCAAAGATGCTTTTGCAAACTTTCTACTAAAATTAAAAGGGATACCTCTTTTAACTAAGCACTTTTACCTAAACTCCAGCCAGATTGGCAGATGCAAAATCTGTGTGCAGAATGACCACTGATACTTTCTCTTAAGACAAAGAAAAGGCTGGCGCTAAAGCACTTTGGATTCCATGATGTATAATAATATAATAAATTTGCTCGTAAGTGTATATGGATTTGTTCTGGAAAGAATCAAAGGCACATTTGGAAGTCATCACCCCCAGGGAGAGGACAGAAAGCAGGGAATAAAGCGCTCACTTCCACTTCCTTCCACTCTACAAGGCTTGACTTTTCCAATCCATGACATGTACTCAATAATAAATGGGCCACTGGGGGCTTATTTTCTTCTGTGTATTTCTTTGAGTTTAAAAAAGACTCTATCATGGCTTTTTAAAAACTAGAAGAATAAGGCAAGTAAATAATTAAGCATATCATGTTAATTCTTCATCTGTCACTCACTCTTCTTTCTATCCAAGAAACTTAAAAAAGTTTCCAAAGAGCTTTAGATACTACGGTGAACTCCACGGATAACAGGGCCAGAGATGGAGGCAGCAGGGAACAGCACCTCAAATTAGCAAAACTCCTGGGGAACAACTACAATTCTAGACTGCTGAGGGATGTCAAATTTTGTACTAATCTTTTTTTTTTTTTTTTTTTTTTTTGTCTTTTTGAGACAGAGTCTCACTATGCAGTTCAGGCTGGCCTTGAGCTCACTTTTGTGGCCCAGGCTGGTCTCAAACTTGCACTGATCCTCCTGCCTCAGCCTCCCAAGTGCTGGGATTACAGGTGTGCACCACCATGCCTGGCTATTGTACTGATCTTTCAGAAAAATATTTTTCAAACTGTAACAACCAGGGCTGGAGACATAGCTCAGCAGACTAAGCACCTGCTTAGGCAAAAGCAGCGATCGGGGTTTGATCCCTGGCACCACATGCTATGCTAGCCCTGCCCCTGGGGCACATTGAGCTGACCATCAAGACCAGGCATGGTGGCGCATGCCTAAAATCCCAGCACTGGGGAAGCTGAAAACAAGAGGATCACTATGAGTCTGAGCTGCATAGTGAGACTCTGTACCAAATACATTTAAAAAGTTTTAAAAAAAAAAGTTAACAACCAAATTATTCAGGTATTTAACTCATAAACATCGCTACAATGATCTTATTGTAAAGTTTCTACAATACTCTAGATACGTCATGCTCAAAAGTATTCCTACAATGTCTCTTAATAGGAAAGATAACTGGCAGCGTCACAAATTTGCATCAATAGCTAATGGTTAAGTAACAAAAAACAAATGACTAGTGAATAGAAATGAATTCATAATGACATTATAAAAACTCCATTAAAATATAACCAGATTAAATTTTAAAAGTAAAATGGAGTATAAATTGAATATATAACGTTTGAACATAAAAGACAACTTTTAGC
This sequence comes from Capromys pilorides, assembly GCA_004027915.1. Taxonomy (NCBI): domain Eukaryota; kingdom Metazoa; phylum Chordata; class Mammalia; order Rodentia; family Capromyidae; genus Capromys; species Capromys pilorides. The sequence goes on along the minus strand of PVKN010008943.1, from coordinate 9,624 downwards.
CAGGTATTTTAAAATACTGAAAAACCAAGTTTTACATGGGAAATAAATGAAGCACAGACAACGGCCACCCTTAGGCTAACACCCCTCTGCTCATGTGTTTGTGTGCCCTGTCACTTGGCTTAGGCCCTGGCTTTGAGCTTCATACAATTTTATGACCTGGAGAAATCTCTCGAGTTTCTTGCCCTCACAAATCTTGTCACCTTGACTGAAAGACAATCCATTTATTTAATAAGATTAATCAAACAAGGGAATTTTTAAATTTTTAATAAATAAGCTAACTCATAAAGCTAGAAGAAAATCGGCACAACAAAACTTCAGATGGTAAACAGAGAGAATTCTTCAGAATGAAAGCTAGAAATAGTTTGCTGAAATCCTAAAAGCCAAATGGATAAAGAAAGCTTATTTTATGATGAGACCAATGGCACATACAAGCATCTCATGATGGTTCCACATGCAGCAAACTTAGAACACATCACTTCTGGCCTCACAAGAAAAGAGCTAAAGAAATAAACTGTGCCAGGGAGAGACATGGGCTAATTAATATCTAGTCATTTAGAATGAAGCTGTGGGTACCTCTCAGCTCCTAAAGATACTCATAATATATCAATAAGTGACAAAAAGCAAATTGCCAAAGTGTAGAGAGGGATCCCATTTTTTATTTAAGGAGAAAGGCATTTTGAAAGAGTGCATACCAAATTACTAATGCTTCTTAACTCTGGGCAGTTGAGTTATAGATAATTCCCCATTTCTTTCTTCATATTTCATACTTTATAGGTTTTCATGTTTACTAAAGTGTGTAATATAGACACAAAGAAAGCACTGATTTATAAAAGCACTAAACTACTGCGGGTGTGGTGGCATCCCTGTAATCCCTGCAGCCTGGGAGGTGGAGCCAGGAGGGTCTCAAGGTCATGTCTAGCTGGGGTAACTTAGTGACTGTGACCCTGTCTCAAAATCAGAAATAAAAGTGGTTCAGGATGTACTTCAGTCCCTAATACTTCAAAAGTAAATTAAATTAATTAAAGATGCTATATTGCTTCAGGTACTAAAAATATGGGCTGATGTTTTTGTTTTGCTTTAACTGAGACCTAGCTCTATATATCTATGGAGTACAGTGAAATGCTTGCATAGATGTTTATGTTGTACACTGATCAAAGTAGAGCAATCAGCAAAAGGGATGATTTCTTTAGAGTAAAAATATTCACTATTTCTTCTATGTTGAAACTCACATCATTAACTCTATTAGCTTGTATGCCCAACAAAGTCTTACTTACCTTTGACACAAATACACAATGCAAAACATTAAAAAGCCAAACACACACACACACACACACACACACACACACACAAGGCTGCAAAGAAGCTCCTTCTACTTTCAGCACAGTCAACACACAGCAGCACCATGGTGACGATGCCCAGCAAACAGGGGAGCTCCGTACACAACCTGCCTGCAACTTTGACTCTTCATAGCACAAGGTCTGTTGACATCTGTGAAAGTTCTCAACTCAAACAGATGTTCAGAAGCCAGAGACTTACTGCAGTCACATGCGGTGCAGTAAGAGACCTACTTCCATACTTGAGCAGTTTAGAACAGCCCTAAGTACAAGCCACTGGCACTGCTGATCAGAAAGCAAGTGAGCCCGGGAATGGAAGTGGCCCCGGCCAGTGTGTGACTTGCCAGCAGCAGGAGGGCAGTGGTCTCTGGTCTCAGGTCCGAATCCCTAACACGGAGCAGCGGACACAGATCTTCTCTGGGCCACCTTGAAAGGCCACGCTGATGCCATCTGTTTTCAGGCACCCGCTCGGTCACCCAGGGAATATCCCCTACCGCCGCAAGCTTGGTACACATTTAGAAACTGGTTCTGAAGAAAGGAAAGAAAAACAAGCTATGTTTGTTTGTTTCATTACAACAATTTAAAAGGAACAATCATCCAAAAAATGGAAAATGTCAAGTGGGCTATTAGTGCCCTCCAGCAGGAACGGTTGTGTCTAGACGCATATTAAATGTGAACAGTCAGGAGGAAGGAACGCGGGGGAGCTGGAGAGCCATAGCAACCACAAGTGGCTTCCAGGTTCTGGGACACAGGGAGGGGCCGGGCCGCCTTGCTCCACCAGAGGGCACCCACCTCTGCGCTCGATTCAGAGGGGTTCTGGGATGCTTGATGGGGCGGATCTGGGCCTGGGAGGCCTGAAGAGCTAAGGTGTGAGTCCAGCCAGGTAGACCCGGGTGTCAGAAGGGTGTGTGGGGAGCAGGGAGAGCACGGGCACGTGAGCCATGGGGCACTTGCAGGGTGGGTGAGGGCCTGCAGGAGCTCTGAGCCACCTGTGATGTGCTCAGAGGTGCTCAGACCTCATTTCAAAGGCCAGAATCAGCCCTCAGGGCCACTGAAGCCCTAGAGGCCGAGGAAACACACCTGGCTCCACCTTGTCTCTCCCGGGCACCCCACACCAGTGCACCCACCCCACAGGACCTGTTTACCAGGGCTCCAGGGTTTTTCCCACAAGCCTCAGGGAAGCTGAAGATCATCAGGGCAAAAGCCCAGGGGAAGGGCCAGGATGACTGGCTCCAGGCTGACACTGCCGGGCTTTCTCTTTCCTTTGACCTACTCAGAGAGAAAAACTCAAAAGAGCACAAAGCTTGGTCCTTGGGCTTCTAATTTTCCCACACTTAGTTCAAATTTGCAAGGTCTCTGCTTCTCTATAAATTAAATCTCTGCAATAATAATAACAGAAGTCCAAACTCTTAGTGGCATGCACTGTCCCTCAAGGCATAGGGCTGGGCAGTGCCTGCCCCATACAGGACAAAGGCCAGGCACAGAGCTGGCATGGCAGATGGCAGCCACAAGCCTGCTAGAAACGCTCTTCCTGGGCATACAGGCACCAAGGCAGAGGCAAGAAGAGAAAACTGCATCAGAATAGAGGGGGAAGAGGCAGGCACCACAAGGGGGGTCAGAGGCCCGTCCACTCTGAAATCACTCTCAGTACCACACCCTCGCCCTGCGCACTGTTAGCACCACTTATTCTCATCAAGAAGAGAGGGTCTAGTCTCAGCACCCAAACCCAAGATGCGTCAAAGAAAGCAAGTGGTGCCCACCCCAGGATGGGGATCCCCTCCAGCCACTCACCGGCCTTGATACCTGATTCCATAGAGTCACAGGGCTCAGGGTGGGCCAAGGAGCCCAGAAGCAGCGTTTGCCGATCCAGGGAGGAAAGGAGAAGCGAGGCCTTCGGAAGTGCTCATGTTGCCTCTCAGCACTTGTGAAATGGCTAGACTTCTCTAGGTTTCAGCCTTGTCTTCTGTCTTGTCTTCTGTCAGTGAAGAAGATTAGTATACTTTCTTTTACTAATATAAAAAAAAAAAGGGACAACAGACACACCTGGCATAGTCTCTTCCCCTTCAGCTTGCCTCCACAAAGGTGATGGCTGGGTTTACAGCAGCGCGTCTGTGGCCATGAGGCAGAGGCCAAAGCAAGCACATCTTTGCCTGTCCTGATGCATCTGAGCCACTGAATCAAGGCCCGCAGGACACTGCCTACAGACATTCTCGTCATATGAGGAAAAAAGAAACATGTCCCAGGGATTGAAACCATAGGAAGCCTTGTCTCCTGTTACTTCAGCTAAACCCAGGGTTATTAAAACTGTTCAATAGGATACTGGATAGATGCTGCACAATGCAGTACTTAGAAAATAGCAGTGGCTCAGTAGTATTTGTCCTTTCTCCTATCAGTCTCCTCTTTGAAAATAAAACTCTACCCTTGAAGGGTCACTGGAGCAAAGAGCAAGGTGATGTTTGTTTCAGAACCTGCCCTGCCTCAGAACCACACATGTACCTTGCTCAGGCCTGGGGTCCTCCCGGGGCAGGCGGCCTCAGCATCACCCCGCCCTGCCACCCCTGCCTCCCTCCTCCAGCCTCGGGGCTAAGGTGAGGATTCTGGGAGTGTGCCTAACACACCCCCATTCTTCTTCCTTCCTTTCCCCTTCCCTTCCCTCCCCACCATCTCTTTGTCCTCTTCCCTTTCAGAAAGTTCTAGTCCCCTTCTTTCTTACTATCTGTTATTTTCTTCTTTTCTATACCTTGAGTTTCTTGTGTAAGGGAAACTGTGATATTTGGCCTTGCGAGTCTGACTGATTTCACCTGCCATTATGGTCTCCAGGTCTTTTTTCTTCTTCCTTTCTTTCCTTCTTGGTACAGGTGACCAAACCCAGGTTCTCACGCATGTAAGGCAAACGCTACCACTGTATCACATCCCCAGCCTTTTCCATTTTTTATTCTGAGGCAGGCTCTCACTAAGTTTCCCAGGGTTGGCCTTGAACTTGGGATGCTCCTGACACAGGCCCTGGAGGACCTAGGCTTGATGCCTATGCAGCCTCACTTGGTCCTCGCCCATCTCCTCTGTGCCAGTCCCTCCTCTGAACTCTAGGAGAACTTATTCCAGCGTTGGGCCAGTCAGCACCTGGCATGTACAGCTTCAGGCTTCTGTTTCACTACTGGTTCTGCAAATGCCCAGTCCTTTCATCCTGGTCACCAGCTCCTTAGGCACAAATGCCACCCTGCCTGTGTCCAGAGGCAACTCTCCAAAGCCCTGCAGCACTTGCCGGAAAACTGAAAGAGCCAGAGCCACGGGAGTCACTAAGGCCCGCTCAGAATGCGCCCATCGCCGAGGTATCAGCCAGGAGGCCCAGGGGTGGCAAGGCGCACTTCAGCCAGCAAGATGCAGATGCTCCCGTGGAAACCTTGAAGAGAATTCGGCACACACAGAGTGCTTCCAGGGGCACCTGGCATGCAGAGAAGAATGACCAGGTGGCAGTGAGGGAGTCTCCAGGACCCGCAGCACACTCAGAATGCAGGGAGTTGAGGAGAAGGCGCTGCCAGGGCTCAGAGAGACCTGCAGCTGTGGGAAGGACTCGATGCCAAAGCAGGAATAGAGCAGGGAATAAACGCCCTCGTCTCTGCCTTCCTGCCTTGCATCTCTTGCTGGTGCCTCCCATTGGCCAAGCTCAGCAGGAAGCCAGCATCTGAAGGACTAAAAAATAGGAGCAATTGTGAAGGTCCCGAGGTTGTGGCACTTGGCAGGCCCACGTCTTGCCCAACACAAGCTGGCAGAAAGGACTTCAAAAGAGCTCATTTCCAACTGAAGAGAAAGGAGAGGGGGCCACCCACCCCATGTTTCTCATGGAAGAACTTCAAGTTAGATGCTAGGATAGGAAATCTTTCTCTTTATTCAGAATATAAATATGACCACCAAAACCAGAAAGTGAGTAGACGAACTCAGGTACCCAAAAGACGTACTAAAAGACACAAACAAATCTACATGATGCAGAGGACGGCTCTGCCCTAATTTTCTTAGGACCAGAGAAGGTAAAAGCAGATGACGGATGGAGGAGGGATGGGTCAGGGAGGACAGAGACCCTGGAGAGAGATTAGCCCTGGTGCACCATTTACCTGCGTCACCTCATGAAAGCCTTCACAGTGCTCCCATGATGACAGGATTAGGAACCTCATTTTCAGAGGAGGCACAGCGAGACTCAGTAACCTGCCTGAAGCCACAGAGGTGGCTGAGCCAGGTCGCCCATGTGGGGACAGTCTGATACCAGTGCCTGTGTGCTCAATAAACTAAAATGCCCGTTGGAAGACACCAAAGAATGAACAGGTGTAGCTCAATACTGCAGTGATTCATTGTCTCTTTGGTATCAGTTCTGGCCCTGGCAAAGCCTAGAGAAAGAAGCTACTTTGTGTGAATTACCCTGGGGAGTCACCACTCAGGAGAAAGCACAGCACTCATCCAGGATGGCAGCTCTCAGACGTGCGGTCTCAGGCCCCCTCACTTGTTAATTTTGGTTTTTTATGTATCTGGTATAGGGGCTCACTGCACAGCTTGGACTCATGGTGATCCTCCTGTTTTCAGCCTCTCCAGCACTGAGATTACAGGCATGCGCTGGCTCAGCCCGCCCAGGGGTGAGACCACCATAGCATGTGGCATGAGGGGAGTGAATCCTGGCCCCTGAACCTGCCTGAGCAGGTGCTTAGTCAGCTGCACTATCTCGCTGGCCCACTTGTTAATTTTTTGTTGCTGTTGCTGTTGTTTGTGGGATCAGGGTTCGAACTCACGACCTTGTACTTGCCAGGCAGGCACTTGGGCCACAGAGACAACTCAGAGCTAACTCCCCAGCCCCTTGTTAAAATTTTTGAGAACTACTGAAGAGCTTTTGTTTAGATGAGCTCCATCATTGCTAGCTAAATTAGGAAATCAAATAGAAATTTTTAGAACACAAAGTAACATGCCACACATGAAAACAATGGCATCACCTGTCATGGAGTTGCTGGAAACTTCCGCTTGCATTCATGAGAGAGTGGGAAAGGCGACCAACATCTCAGGTTTGTTATAAAACTAGTTCTGACCTCAAGGATCCCCTTGGGGCAGTCGCAAGTGCTTGACAGTAGTCCTTGGGACAGTTTAGGCTCACCAACCTAGGAGATGTCTTTATTTCTTTAGCATAATCACAGAAGCCACAGCCACACCTGTCAGGGCTGCCCAGCATAAACCTGAGGAGCCCTGCTGAAGGGACCCCCCACCATAAGGCAGCGGGCCTGCAGCTGCTGTGTTGGGGAGCAGGCAGCAGAGCCTCAAATGGGAAGCACAGCAGAATCTCACACAGAAAACCTCATCCCCAACACCTGCCCAGGAGGGTCAGCACCACCAGAGCAAGCAGCCACCACAGCAAACAGCCACCAAAGCCAGCAAGCCCAGGAAAAGAGAAGAGAAAGGGGTCAGGATGGGGCCACTCATCAGAGCGCTTGCCCCTGCCCCGGTATAGAGATATGTAATTAGCATCTCAAGAGGCAAAGAGCAATAAACAAAGCCCAGGGACAGCAGTGGTTTGGGAATCCCAGAAAGCTGAGATTCAAGAAGAAAGATAACACCTTACCCTGAAGGCTTTCCGTTAGCAGTCTCCTCCCTTGCTTGAAACTTTTGTAATTAGTACTTGTGTGAACCTAGCATTGGGCAAATGGAGGTCAGAGATTGTAACATTTCTATACTAAAGTGATTATGCACCTGAGCACATTCCTTGACCCCAAATAAAAGTGAGATACTTCTGAGGGTTGGGGATTACTTCGAGAGAGACGAATCTCAGTGAGACCTCTGAGCTCAATTCATCGGGTCTTCTTGCTCCTTTCAGCACTGACACATAGCATTACAACACCCTGGAGATTCTGTTCGTTTCTGAAAGGCTTGGTCATACCCTTGGGTATCTCAATGAAATAAGACAGAGTCCCCTTCCGCCCAGCCTCCTTAAAGCAGGGTCTCTGGCTCACTGGCAGCAGGATCCAATAAACCCTGATAAAGGCAGCCAGAAAAACAGCGGGTGACACCACTGCATGTATTCCCTGGATACGAAACGGTCCTTTTTTAATCTAGTTTTATACCGGATCCTACTTTATACTACTTTTAAGCGATTTGATTTCATCCACCCACTTTCTGTCCTTCAGCTAGCAAATTTATATTCTGCAGTGGAAAGGAAGATTTCATATCCTAGCCTCTAACATGAAGCTCCTCCTTGGGAAACCCAGGCGACCTCACCTCATCTCCCTTCTCCACAGAAAGAAATGAATTCTCTTTTGAACCCATCTCTAGAAATTCTCTTTGAGTACCACTCACCGCCAGCCAAGACTCAGTACTGTGATGGATTCGTCCCCAGCATCGTCCCGCTTATTCAGGTCTTTCAATCACCCATGTGCTGAGTACACGTTGCTTCTCATTTTCCTAACAGCTCCACTAGGACAGTGGGCTTGTCCCCATGCTATAGATGAAGAAACTGAGGCTCAAAGAAAGACTGTCCCTTACGTAGACAGAGAGTGGCTGAGACAACGTGGGAACCCGGGAGGTCTCACCAGTCTAGCCCTAGGGCAGCCCAGTATCCACAGGCCCCTCCTCCATCTTTTCCTCGCGAATCAGCATTGCCTTATGCCCACCCTGTGCCTTCCAGACGCCCACTGCCCACTTAGCTCCAGGGTGCTGCCCTCCAAGGTGATGGTCCTGTGCCTGAGAGGCAGGCGGAGCCCCTCTGAGAGGCTGGCTTACTACCCTGGGGCTCGCAGTGGACCGTTTCCTGGAGAACCACAGGTGGAACCCGGGGGCTCTGTCCTCGCCCAGAGACGACTCCTCAGCACCTCTGGCCGATGCCTGGGCCCATGGTTCTAAACACTTGTTTAAAAACAAATCAGTCCAGGCCAGTCGTGGTGGCACACGCCTGTAATCCCAGCACTTGGGAGGCTGAGGCAGGAGGATCAGTGTGAGTTCAAGATCAGCCTAGGCTACAAAAGTGAGCTCAAGGCCAGCCTGAACTGCATAGTGAGATCCTGTCTGAAAATAATAATAATAATAATAATAACAACAACAACAACAACAACAACAAATCAGTCGAATCTCATTCTTGTTTTTTTTGTGCATTTTCGTCCTTGTCCTTGGAGGAATTAACTCTCCCCTCTGCTTTCAAAAAGAAGCATGAAATTGAAAATAGCTCATTTAATACAGCAGGGCGAAAGTGTAAGGGATTCACTTTACCCCCAAACACCAGCCTGGCCAAGGCTCCCGCGTCTCCCATCTCTGAGTCCCAAGTGGGTAACGCAGGTCAAGCTGCCCTTCCCTTCCTGGAGGCCGCCCAGCGCCAGCCCTGGTGCAAGTGCTCAGTGCACCCGCTGGCTCGCAGGGGTGCAACAGCTGAGCAGGGCGCCAAGGCCGGGTGTGGGGGAGCCCACGAGGACCGGCTTTTCCACGAAGCCCACTCCGGCTAGACTTAGCCTTCTGAAGTTCTCAAAAAACTGTGGAGAACACAAGATATCTAAACTGCAAATTCGCGGCCAGCACCTGCACGCCCTGAAGAGCAGGCTGGCCGGCCCCTGAGCTCCAGGCCACACACCTTTGCGCAGGCATTCGGGGGTCCGATCTCCCCTACCCTGCCCGCAGAGCTACCGAGACGCTATGGGTGGTCTATTATCAGCACCAGAACTGGGAGGCGGCTGGATACCACCACAGCGGGTCGTTCCTGAAGCTCCCTGGGAACTGCAGATGCGGGGGAGGGAGGGACAGGTGCCACCCTGGGCGTTTTCTGCGAGCAAAGCTAAGATTCTTACCAGGTAAAGAGCGAGGTCACCAGCCCTGAACCTCGCTGCTCCACCCCAAATGCGTGGGCCTGGGACTGGGCCTGAAAAATGCTGTATTGGGGGAAAGAAGTGTAAAGGTTGGAGTCGCCGGTCCCCTGGCAGGGATTCTGCAGAGAGTAGCGCCCCCTGGTGGTACATGGGTGCACTAGCCTACAAAGGACCTGGGGAGTCCCTAATAGAGAAATCTGCTTAACTGGGCTCACGACAAATTCAGTCACAGAACCTTCTTTTCTGTGTAACTTTACTTAGAATGGTGTGGAACTAATGTTCCTCTGAGAAATTTTAGTAGCAATGCTAGTCTAAGATAAGAGGAAACGTAGGCTATTCTGTCAAGGAATTTTCTCACAAAGCAATCGTTTAAAAGCTAAGGTAGGCTCAAAAAAAAAGCTAAGGTAGGAAAAATACAGAAAGGGAGAGGAGAGGAGCGGAGGAGGACAGAGGAGAGGGGAGGAGGGGAAGAG
>PVKN010008942.1:0-24417 GCA_004027915.1 Capromys pilorides | reverse complement strand
CACACTGTACAACTTAAATAATTACTGTTTTCATTTGTCAATCATATCTCAATAAGATTGGGGAGAAATAACATCCTTGTATATTATGTTCCCCCAAAGGCAAACTAATTGATCTTTTAAAAATTTTCTTAGTCTCTTAAGTCTTGCAGAAAACAAAACATGGAGTCACAAACCATAATCTCAATACCAGATTTTAGAACTGTCTGAGTATTTACATATTCTGACTTTTTCTTATAACTTTGAATTACTATCTACTGTCATTTTGTTTCAGACTCCCGAAATCCCTTATGGATTTCTTGTAGATGCATTGGTAGTGAATTCCCTCAGGGTTTGCTTATCTGTAAATATCTCAATTTCTCTCTGCCTTTTGAAGGATAGTTTTTTCGGGATATAAGATTCTTAGCTGGTGGTATTTTTTTTCCCCTTCCTTTCAGTGCATCGAATATACTAGCCAAACCTCTGGCCTCCAGAATTTCTGATGAAAATATTGCTTATAACCTTATTGAAGAACCTTTGTAGATAAGAAGTTGCTACCCTTTTGCTGCTCTGTCTCTCAACTATTTAATTGTAATACATTTCCATGTGGGTCCCTTTTTTAGTTCATCCTGAGAGGATCTTGTTAACCTTCTTGAATGTTCATGTCTCTCATCAAATTTCGAGAGTTTTCAAACATTATTTCTTCAAGTAACCTCCCTCCTCTTTCTGTCTCCCTTTTTCCTCTGGAATTTCCATGGTACACATATTCTACTTGGTGGTTCTTCATACATTTCTTAGACTTTGTTCATTTTTCCTCAATATTTTTCTGTGCCTTTAACTTGATAGTTTCAATTTTTCTATTTTAAAGTTTATCAATTCTCTTTGAAGCCTCTAAATTTTTTTAAATTTCAATTCAGAGCTATAATTATGAGCTCTATAGTTTTTTTGGTTTAAAACTTTTATCTTCTTATTTATATTTCCATTTTATTGTTACATTTATCCACGTCTTCTTTATGTCTTTGAGCTTCTTTAAGACAGTTGTTCTAAAAATCTCTGTTTTATATGGTTGCTTTTGATTTCTCAGCAACAGTTTCTGTTGATTTATTTTTCTCTTGTGAATAGGACATATTTCCCTACGGTTTTGTTGCCTTATGATTTTGCTGTTTAAAACTGTACATTTGAATTTAACTGTTTGGTATTTCTGGAAATTGGATTCTCCCCCTTCTCTTGAGTTTTGTGTTTTAAAATTTTTGTTTTGTGTTTCATTGTTCTCAGCTATCTCCATATCAAGGATCTGCCTAAAGTGAAACTTAAGGTCTTCTTAAGCGGGAATAAATGTTCTTTGTATATACAGTTGCTTTTGAATATCTTAATCTTTAACGTCTATCTCCCAAAAGGAGAAGAAAGAGGAATGAAAGAGAGTGGTGAAGGAATAGTGTCAGCTCATACAATGCCCTGGAAGTTTCTGAAGAACGGAGAGGATATGTCACATGTCACTTGTCACATGCCAACCTCTGTGTACTGTATCTGTAGCAAGAGGTGACAGTGATCGTAACACAGAAGCCCTGACATGTAGAGGGCAGTGTTACTTTTGTCCACCATTGGCTTTGAAGTCACATCCAAGATTCTCTAGGATGCCTGCATGGTTGCCTACAGCAAGGCTAGAACCTGCAGTTAGTAGGGCCGATACTGCTGGAATGAGAATTAAAACAAGCCACGATTTGCCATCCAAACCTTCACTTAGCTGTCACAGCCTTCTTTAATAGATTCCAGGACTCCAAAACAGTTCCATAATATAGAGTCTATCTGCGCACCTGCTGTGCAGGTGTAGATTTTGTATTCCTGGTGATTTGCACTCCATCACTTTCCTGGAATTTCTATGCATGTGAAGTTAATGCCATCTCATAGTCCCATATGGACTTCCGCTTGGAATGTGTTTTCTCTAATAATGTGATGCAGGAAATGAATTTCACATATGGAGCTCTTTCTAAATCCATTCTTTATATGAATGTCTAAAAACTTTCCTTAACATCATTGTCTCACTGTAAGCGTTACTCTCATAAAGCACTGATTTTTTTAAAACATTGTCGGATCATTTCCCAGCACAGCATTCCTTTAGCTGGCTCACAGAAGAGCAACTGTGGTGTGCTTTACTGGAATATAATCCAGAATGCAGCACAACTTGCTAAGAACATCTGTACTTGCTACAAATGTGTGTCAAAAACTTGCCACATAGCATTGCTTTCCCTGAATTGTTCCCTAAAATGATCAATAATGTTTTCTCTACATCATCAGTAATATTTGCTGAGAAATTTTTTCACCAGCTTGTTTGCTTGTATTATTTCAACCAATTGTACCACAGCAGGGAAGTTAAGTATTTATCACTGACCTCTAACTTTTCTCTTTTACTAGTATGGAAGAAACTGTGAAAGTGGCTTATAAAGTTTGGAGTAACTTTAGGAAGAACTAGTATAAGCAGTATGTAACTTAAGTTTTTAGTAATATATAACTTTAAGCATTGCTTTTAATCATTATTAAAATTTATCTTCATATTGCAAGTGATTAGGTGTTTAAAATTTTTGCAAATTCTAGTGCTGGTGAGATAGCTCAGCAAACTAAACACCTGCTTTGGCAAACTCGAGGACTAATGTTCAATCCCTGGTCCCCATGCCATGCTGGCCACGCTCCCAGGACACATTGAGCTGGTGACACACACCTGTTATTCCAGCACTGGAGAGGCTGAAAACAAGAGGATCACTATGACTCTGAGCTGCATATTGAGACCCTGTACCAAATACAGAAATGGAAAAAAATTTTTTTTGAAAATTTGGATTTTTTAAAATGACTTAATGTATTTCCTTAAGTTAAAGTTTGTTAAGGATATCTGGTTGAATATTTGGAGGAAATATAAATTCTAAATAAGGTTTGTGGTAATTTTGAATTTTCAGATGTATTCTTATGGAAGTTAGCTAACATTACTTTTTAAAATCAAAATGTGTTTAAATCTAATAATCAGTGTCAGCTCTGCAAGTATTCTTAGGATACGTTTGTTTAGTAGTACAACTATGAAAGTATGGCTTGAGTCTCCTAGACCTCCAAAAAAGGATAGATAGGATGCTATGTACGAAGAAGATGGTGGCAAGAACTCCTCAATTTGCTTCACCCTTCCTCCACCGTGGCTTCCAGGCCTGTTGTTGGCAAAGGGATTCAGTGTGATTGAGTCCTCCATATGCATGGGTGTTGCAGCCACACATTTGACTAATCACACATCAAAAATATTGTTTAAAATAAAAAGAGTATAAAAAATATCGATTCCATATTAAGTCTAAGACTTCTGATATTCAGAAAGACAGAGATGTTAAGCTCAAGTACCTATGTTATAGAATAATAGTATCACTAAGCTTCTCTTCTGGAGGTTAAGAATGTAAATTTGCAGACCAAAAAATTGGAGAAAAATAAGGGCTACAATGATTGCCACTATTTTGGCCCTAGCCCTTCAAGGTCAGTGAGGACTCAGGACATAAGAGAACCTGTACTGTAACATCCTATAACTCAGTGGTGTCCCAAATTTCCTATTCAAGGAGATTATAGGGCCACAGAGGAAAGGGATCAATGATGTATACTGTACCTAAGGAGAGTCAAAGAGAGTCACCTAGAGAGAAAACATTCTCTCAGGCTTTCACAGAGAGTAAACTGGTCAAGCAATGGCCATGACTCATCCAGACAGCTGACACTGACAACAGTTCTAAAAACCACTGTACATGGTTTCAAAGTAAATCCTGAGGGGATTTGAATGACCTTGTGAGATATAAACATTATGTGTTTTCCTATATAGGTCTTGCTTTAACTTGCCCTTAACCACCCAGCAGAAAAGTTTAAACACAAAGCATAACAGTAAAGCTAGATTAGTATGCTGAGCTGTAAAATGTTCAAATCAGTAGCTTCAGACATTGCCAGTTCTGCCAATAACCCACTACTATTATGGAATGTTGGACATGTGTACAACTACTATCTCTTAGTTCAATGAGAAGAAATATTTGTACCAATAGTGATTAGAAAAATTATCATGTTTGCATCCTGTAATCTGAATAACTACTACGAAGAAACAAAATGCATTGTACTAATTACTGTGATTGTACTACTAACATGTTTTGAAACTGTCTCAATGTTATTACTTATTAAAAGTAATACAAAAATAAACAAATAAAAATTATATAAGCAAAACAGACTAAAATAATCACATATCTCTTTCATTTGCTTATAATAATCTAGGGATGACAACGCATCTGCAAGGATTGCCTAGGTTATATGCAAACATTATGCCTTTTTGTGTCAAGAACTTGTGCTACTGTGCATACTAATATGTTAAAAGGGCCCTAGAACCATTCCTCTGGGTGCTGGAGGATGACTTACAGAGATTGAGAGTGTAGGATCTAAAATCTGGGTCTGAGAACAAGGTGGTTTGTCTTAGTATAATTTCACAAAAGCTACTGACATTCTTTGTACTCTGGTTTTCTGAGTTGTGTAAGGGAGACATTAACACCATGTCTTATAATTGACTTCCTTCTTCATATCTGACACATCAAATCCAGAAAACTTCACCTGCAAATCATCGCTGCAACCTAGTTACTTACTATGTTTTCTACCGCTCCAACCTGAGTGAGGCCTTTTCTTAACTGAAACACAAGAGTAGCCTCCTCGTTTAGTGTCATGCTTCTCCTCTTGTCCTTTCTATTTTGTTTTCCACTGTAAACTAAAGCAATTTAGAGCTTACGCTTATGGAAATCTCTGTCAAACAAAGACATGATGAGCCCTGATCTGCCTTGTTCATCAGTCTGGCCTGTTCTACTTCTGACTCTTCCCCAAAGTCAAATGACCACAAAAAGAGAAATGTTTTGAGTCCTTTCAAGACACTGAGGCAGCTATGAAAGCACAACTTAAGGTACTCATAAAGGAGGACTTCCAGAACTGCTGCAAGAAGTAGCAAGAAAATGGGATATGTTCGAAACAAGCAAGAGTTTTTGGAGGAGGCTTAGTGTCAATGTGTCTTTTATTGTGAATTTTTTTATTTAAACACTATATTTTCCACTTATTCCCTTTCTTATTAGTGAATATTTGCATAATAAATACATTCATTGTGGGGAATTGGTGTGTGTCATATCTTGATCCATTTTACTTCCCTTCTCCTTTCCTCTCTTTACCTATACATCCCCTTCCCATCTGCACATACTCCTATCTTTCTGCTCCCTATCATCTATTTTTATTGTGCTCTTTGGATGATTTATACTTTAAGTATTTTCATATAAGGGAAGTCATGTGACATTTAATGTTCTTTGACTTGTTTCACTTTCAACTCTGAACTCAAGATCCACCAATGTATTTTCTGACCAATGACTCAAATTTATCCTTCTTTACAGCTGAGTAAACTCCCTTATCTGTGTACACCATATTTCCTCAACCTATGCATCTGTTGATGGGCATCCTGGCCACTTCTAAGACTTATCTGTTATGAGCATGTGCTGCTATAAGAATGGGTTTGCATAAATCACTGTAATGTGCTGTTTAAAACTCTTTTAGGAAGACACCCAGAAGCAGCATAGCTGGGTCAAATGGAATCTCTATCTTGAGGACTCTCCATACTGATTTCCACACTGGCTTCTCTAGTGTACTTAGCCCCTCCTCAGGTGTAGAAACCCACCCACCCCCACATACACACATCAATGTTTGCTGCTTTTTGAGTTTTGATGATAACATTTTTTCCTGGGGTAAGATGGAATCTCAGTGTTATTTTGATTTGCATTTCTCTAATGATCAAAGTCACCAAGATTTTTGTATATGTTATCTATGTAATTTGTGAAAATTATCCATTCATTTTGATTGCTCATTTATGACTGGGTATTTTATTTTGAGGTCTGATTTTGGGGATTCTTTGTATAACCTACATGCTAGTCCTCTGAAGATAGTCTGATAAAGCTTTCTTCTCATTCTGTAAATTATCTCTTCACTTTTCAGGTTTTTGTTGTTGTTGAAATTTTTAAATTACAGTCCCATCTGTTGATTATTAGTGTTATTTCTTGTGCATCTGGGATTCTGTTTAGGAAATATTTGCCTATGCCTATGTCCTTAAAAATTTTTACCTACTTTATATTCCAGGAGACTCAACGTTTCTGTTTTTATATCTAGGTGTTAATCCATTTTTATTTTGTTTTAGTACAGAGTGACAGATGGATCTAGATTCATTCTTCTGCATGGGACTAACCAGTTTTCCTAGCACCATTTGTTAAAGAGGCTATCTTAATCTCCACACTCAGGAGGCTGAGGCATGAGGATTATTGTGTGTTAGAGGCCAGCCTGTTCTACAAAGTGAGTCAAGACCAGCATGAACTGCATAGAGAGATCCTGTCTCAAAAAGACAAAGAGGCTACCTTTTCTGCAGTGTATGTTTTTGATCCCTTTGTTGAAGATCAGATGGCCATGGGGATTTGGTTGCTTCTACACCTTCAGTTCTATTCAATATGTCCATGTTTGTGCTACTTCTGTGTTGTTTTCATCACTCCAGATTTGTAATATAAATTGAAATCCAGGATTGTGATGCCTCCTACTTTGTATTGCCCAGGATTGCTTTTGCTCTTCAGAGTATCTTCTGATTCAGTGGGAACTTTAGGATTGTTTTTCTACATTTGCAAGAATTCTACTGGTACTGCATTTGGGATTGATTCAAATATATATATGATAATGTCATTTTGACAGTGTTAGTTCTGCCTATCCTAGAACAGAGGATGGTTTTCTGATATTGTCTTAAATCTCTTTTTTCAAAGTTTTATAGTTTCATTACAGAGTCTTTCACTTCCTTGGTTGGTTAATTGCATGTATTTAATTTGCTTAAGCTGTTGTGAATGGGGTAGTTTTCCTAATTTTTTTCTCAGTGCATTCATTATTCATTTGCAGGAATGCTACCAAATTTTTGTATATTGGTTTTGTGTCCTCCCACTTCACTGAATTTGTTTTTTGGTAGGAGGAGACATTTTCTGGAGTGTGGTAGGTATCTTATGCATAGGATCATGTCATATACAAATGCAGATAGCTTAAGTTCTTCCTTTCCTATCTTTATTCCTTTGATTTCTTTCTTTTGCCTGATTGCTCTGGCTAATGTTTTGAAAACTACAAAGAACAGGAGTCAGTAGAGTGGATAATCTTGTCTTGTTCCTGATTTTAGAAGACACTTGTTTTTCTTCATCCAGTATGGTGTTTGTGCTAGGTTTCACATAAATATCTTTTATCAGTTTGAAATAGTGTTCTACAATTCCTTCATCAGATTTATCATTATTGTTATTATTATTATTATTATTAGTAGTAGTAGTAGTAGTAGTAGTAGTAGCAGCAGGTGTTGGATTTTACCAAAGATTTTTTTCTGACTCTATAAGTGTCCTTACTTCTATTTATGTGATGTAATCTATTTATTGATTTGAGTATGTTAAACCATCCTTGCATTCCTGAAATGAAGAGATTTGGTCATGACATACACTCGTTTAACAATGTGCTTTTTTCTATTTTCCAGTATCTTATTGAGGATTTTTGCATCTTTGTTCATTAAGGAGAATGGCCTATATTTTATTTCTTTGTTTAAATCTTTGTCTGATTTTGTTACCATGGAAATGTTAGGTACAAGAATAAGTTTGACATTTCTATTTCCCTTTAAGTTTACAGAAAAGTTTGAGGAGTAGTAACATCAAGTCTTCCCTGAAACTCTGACAGAATTTGTGGCAAAGCCTTCAGATCCTAGGCTTTTTCAGTTGGTAGGATTTTAATTACTGCCTCAATTTCTTTACCTGTTGTTCATTTATTTAGGGTTTAGCTCAGTTTTAATAATTCATGTGTCTTGGAAATTCTCCTTCTGGCCTAGGTTCTTTAATTTATTGGAATATGAGTTTTCAAAAATATTTTCTTATAATCTTCTGTATTTCATGGGTGTCCACTATAATTTCACTTTTTATCTATAATTGTATTATTTTCTCTTGATCTGTCTTGTTTATCCTTGCAGACTAATTTTGCTGAATATAGAAATCCGGGTTGACTATTGTTTTTTTTTAGAGCATGGTAAGTTTCACTTCCAGCTCTCCTGTCCTTACATTTTGTGCTGAGAAAACCACTGTTGTTCTGATGGATCTTATTTTGGCATTTACTTGTTTTTTTCTCTAACAACTATGAGGGTTCACTTCAATGAATTCCTGAAATTTGGATTATGCTGGGTAATAAAGCAATTCTTTCATGGTCTTGGCTGTTTGAGATTCTATGTCTCTTTTGAGTATAAGATATGGAAAACTTTCTGCCGTTATTTTAAGGAATAATTTTTATAAATCTTTTGAGTCTTTTTCTTTTATAGTATTTCAATTGTTCATTTATTATTCCTTTATTATTCAATTCAGCTAGTTTTTTTTTTTTAAGTTATCCAGCAGCTGTTGGATTCAGCTTGCATGGAGTTTTGTTATTTTTAGGTTATCATTAAATTTATGAACTACTCCATTTACTGTTTTTGTGCTGAAGATTAAATATCAGTTAGGGTACACAAACTGTCACTGCTGTGGAGCTCTCTGCAGCTGGATTCTGTTTCTCTGTAATATGCTGTTGTTTATGCTGCTATTGTGTTTTGCTGTTCACATCCCTCTTCAGCCAACTCAACATAGTATTTCGGTGTGTGCTTAGTGTTATACCCTCTTCTAGGGGCCAATCAGCACCTCTCACACAGGTAAAAAACAGACCGCAGTAATGTGGATGACTCAAAGACAAATCAGATATTGGCATACTGTCAAATCTAGTTAAAAGCAACAGCTATACCACTATTTTACTTTAATTAGCAGTTATGCCATTAAAAATATCAAGGAAATCTGCAATAATAAGAGACAAAGACAAAGTAGATGTTGATATACCTTAAAGACTAACACAAGCTGCAACTACATGACTCTTACCAATAGAAAAGAGACCTGCAATAATAATACATCACAAAGACAAACCAAATTCTGACATACAGTAAATACCTCATAAAAGCTACAACTATATCACCACTAATAATAGAAGAGAATTCAGCAATAATAGTGAAGTGAACTAAGTAGCCAAAGAACAATAAAACTTAATGGTAATAATAAAAATGAAAGAGATGAGGAGAGGAGAAAAATGGTAGGATTAAAATCTGAAGAAGGATTGTCCGAATAGATCAGCAGATTAAAGCCCCTGCAGGCAGGCACAGGGGGCAGATGTTCAATCCCTGGGCCTGCAGTGCCAGCCCCACCCCTGGGGTGCACTGAGATGGCAATTGACACTAAGCGTGGTAGTGCGCACCTGTAATCCCAGCTCTTGGGAAGTTGTAAACAGGTGGATTGCTATGAGTCCAATCTAGAAATGAGACCCTGAACACCCTGTAGACCTTTCCTGGCCCCCCCCAAAATGAAGAAGAAAAGGTAGATGGAAAGGAGGAAGAGAGACAGCAATATAAAAAAAACATCCAACTGTTATGGCCTGCAGCTGTCTCCTCAAAGCTTCTTAGACTGTAGGTAAGCTTTGGGGCCATGGCAGGATCACGGCTGTGCGATACTGAATCAGGCTCTGTTAATGGATCAGTTCACTGATTTATTTAATGTACTTCTAGAAGTGGCTGAATGCATTTTTAATTTTTTAAAGTCTTATTTATTTATTCATTCATTTATTTGATACAGGATCTCACTACACAGCTCAGAGTTGCAGTGATCCTTTTGTCTCAGTTTGCCCAACACTGGGATTACAGGCATGCGCCACCCTATCTGCCAGCATGCATGCAGTGCCAGGGATCAAACACCAGTCCTTTCACTTACAAGGTAGGCATTTAGACCACGGAGCTACTTCCCTAGTCCCCTAAATGGGTTTAATGCAGAAGTTTCACCCAGTGTTGTAGCACCAACCACTGGGCTCACAGCTTAAGTGGAATGTAGAGGGACAGGGTTGCTTGCTGTTTGCTGCCTCTGAACTGTTCTGCCCTGACTGCTCTCCTGTGTGATGCCCCTCTACCGTGCCACCTGCCTTCAACTCAGCTGACTATGGCCTGAAGCCGCTACACACTTTAAATCAAAATAAACCTTTCTTCTAATTTGTGGATGTTTAGTATTTTATCCCAGCAACAAAAGTATAACCAAGATGCCAATGAAAGACTAGTAGAAAGTTAAAAGTATTAGATAAAAGTAACAGGAAAAATATGAAAAAAGAGAATAAATAAAGAGCAAATGAAAGGAAGCAAAACAAAAATCATACAAAGAAAAGAGAAATGAATCCAAAGAATTCCATCACATGTGTAGAGAGTGGTTTCTTTCCAGGACTTGTAGTATTGAAATCTACCAGCTGTGGGGAAGGGCCAGAGAATGACAATTAGGGCTGATGCAGTTTCCATGCCCACTTTTTGCTGTATGAATGCTGAGTCCTGCCATGCCCTTCCCACTGGCTGGGTCAGTTAACAGGGTGATATCTGCCTCAGGGCTTTATTCACTCCAGCAGCTCAGCGTTTGTACCCTTCTGTGCACCCTAAGCACTACTGTCTCAAATGAGCTCTCTGACCTGTTGGTTTGTGAGGTGGCCCCCTTACTCCAGAGGCCTCTATTTTCATTCATCCCAGGACGCAGCAACCATCCTCACTCAGGAGTATCCCTGATCACTTTGACATACTGGGAAAGCAAAAAGAGCACTCAACTCTGTGGTAGTGAAAGGGGGCCAAGCAGAGCGCTGGACTTAATGGTTGTAGTTGCTGACACAGTGCTCTCAGACAAGTACACACAATTCACCTATCTTCTTACCACAAAGGTTAGGATTGAGTGACCATCACAGCCTAAAGTTGCCACTGCTTAAACTCTTAGGGAAGGTCAGTGACCTAGGTGCCCCTTCTCCACAGTTGTCTGTTGTGGCCACCTCCCACCTAGATGCCATAGCAGAGTGACCCCAAAATCCTTGACGTATGTGGTGGTTCTGTGACCTCTGGCTCCCAGACTAGCTCTGTCTTTAACCAACAACCTCTTTCCCCCTAATGGCTCCTGATTCCATCACTCCCAAATAGGGTGGGTGCTCCAAGGAATTTCTCCTTCAATGCTAGATCATCATAAGAAAGGAATCGATTGCAGAATACAACCCAACACTGTATTCACAGCTTGGGTTAACACTGGGCTTTTCTTAGGGCTAGTGCTGCTGGTCCTGGCACTGTCAACCCTTTCTGGACTTACTTTGTGTTTGCCTGCAGGAGCCAGGATTAGCATTCCAGACTATTTCTTTCTTGTCCCTGAATTCTCTTTAGTTTCTCTCATTTCGCATGTGCCCTCTAGCTCCCTCTTTATTCTTGGTACTCTTTCTCCGCACTGTTGTTTTCCAGGATTCTCGATCTCAGGTCCCTATGATTTACTACTGTCCTTTGCCGTCTTCAGAGCTCCATTGGATTTTTAAAGATTTGCTAAGTATCAGTGGGAGCCTTATGCCTCCCTTCTGGAATTTCCCAGTGTGCCCTCCTTCCACTCTGCACAACATGCAGGGACCTTGCTATAGCCCACAGGCCATTCTTGCTTGGCCTCCTCTTCCCCATGCCTTTCTTCCTGACAATTCTTCAGACCTTCTGCCCTAACTGCTCTTCTCTAAGCCCAGTATATCTCATATTTCTACTTCACGATCCTCACAATTGCAGCCTCTTACTGGAAGTCTCCCATGGGGAGTCAGAGGGCTGATACTCAATCTACTGACTGTTCTTCAGATGATAACTTGAAAGGTCTTCCTTAAACACTTGAGCTAAATAAGCCCTTCCATTTACATCTTTTTATTTTCCTTTCTCTTGCTTCATTTTTGTTAATGGCACTTTCCATACCTAACACATTTTAAATTAGTAGACTGCTTGCCTGTTTTACTACTAGCCCAGAGGTTCTAGAAAAACGTAGAGAGTTTGGGTTTGTTAGAGACTGCCTGGTGTAATATAAATAAGAACTGAAGAATTTGAAATGAGACAGCTTATGTTGCTTTTGCAATTTTACTTAATATAGGCTAAGTCAGTCAGGATAGGCTAAATTCTGACACAGTAAGAAAGCAGGCTTAGTTTTGACCCTGTGCATGTCCATAGCTTATTTTATTGATTAAAGCAAATCATGTGTTCGAATGTGATTTGAGTGGGAAAAGAGTAGAATTTTATCTGACAGAAAGGAACAATGGAATATTTGTGGACCACAAGAAAAGTTTGGTTTCTTCATATTAAAAATAACAGAATCTAATCTTGTAAAATTCTGTTGCTGAGGTTTTAAGTCATAAAATACAGAACAATAACTCATTTGGCTTAAGGACAAAACAAAAGAATATACTAGAACACAGAACCAGGCAGTTCAGAGGAGTGGCAGGCAATTCCAAGTGGGTGTTCCCTCATTCTATTTAGCATTGCTCTCTTGCTCTTTCCTCCTCCTTCTCCATGTCCCCTACTTCACTTTAGCTTTGTTTCCTTCCCATTCTGTTTGATTCATGCCACAAGGACACTCATAATTCTTAAAGATCCATGTTCTAACTGTGACTCAGAAAACAAGTGATCATCTCATTGAGGGCTACAGTGAGAATATTCTGCAGGAAGATTCTGATTAATCTACCTGCCTGCACTTCCAGGCATTACCGCCAGTGAAATGGAAGTAACCCAGACCTGCCTGTGTCCTGTACTGTATCCACTTCATTGACTAGGGCTGGGAAAGTTGGCTGTAATTAGAAGTATTGCTAGTGTCACATGATCTTTATAGGGGAGGGAGAACTTGCCAGTTTCCCTGAAGAAAAAAAGCTCCTGCACAGGAGAAATTGACAAAAAGATAGGATATATGCCTACCTTACTCTAAATAAGACAAAGCATGTGAAAGCCTTTTGTAAACTGTAAAGCATTGTCCAAATGCTAATTGCTGTTATTATTCCTTTCAAGTTGAATAAAAAGCTACACAATTTACCTGGGTAAATTAATGCTAGCAGCAGGCAACTATTGTTCCACACACTTAGTTAGGTGAAAGTAAAGTTGTAATAAATAGGCAGGAGATTACCAGCAAATTGGGTAAGGCAATGACAAAAACTGTTTAGTATTGAAGCTAAAAGTGGTGCTTATTACTTAGGCATGAGGATATATCTGAATGATAACCATATGGGTATAATATGAAGAAATATGCAATTGTATTTTCTGAGGGTATGTTGTTATGTCCCTGGCTTGATGCTGAAGAAAATTCTTTAAAAAAAAAAAAAAAGACATAGTTCCTGTCTTGGAGAAGTGTTTCTCTCCAACCAGTTCCCAGTAACTCCATCTATGCAGATTATGTCAAGAAAGGATCAGGACAAATTCACTGAATTTTTCACTTTTCTTCCTGATGGCTTGACAGCCTATTTTTCGTACTTACTGAATGATATTTAATTTAATTCATGTGCTTGAGGCAGCATGCTCTGCATTTCAGCTGTGCACAGTTTGTTTGAAAGGGCTTTCGCGGCAAGGCCAAAGGCAGGAAGCACACTGCTGTGATACCTTGATGAATGGACCCCTCGGGAAAGAAGTGCCTTTATAATGAAGTCACAAAAGAAATCTTCATAAATCTTTGGAAGCCCGGTGGCTTGCATGTGTGAGTTCAGCCAAACTGATTCTGCTAAAGGTAAACAAGATCAATACCAGACAGATTTTTTTATAAATCTGACTTCTGCATCTCTAGGTACCATTCTTAAGCTATCTCTCCACATGCAGCCACACAACTGTGCACAAAGGCACACACATACACATGTGTATGCATACACACACACACACACACACACACACATGCTGCATCCATCCCTCTGTGACCTCTGTGCCTGTTTCCTGCTCTTCATGCCTCCCGCTCTCTCCATAAAAATGAAAAGGAGAAATAATTGCCATGTTCCCTGGTTGATTGATCATCTGGGTTATCCTTGTGTTAATGAATTTGACCTTTGCAATCATCATTGCTGTTTTAGGCCTTGAACTCTAGCTGGGGGTGACTGCTTCAGGGAGAAAGAGTTAGAATTGGGGTGGTGGGTATGATCTGGAAGCAGAATACCCCACTGTGACAACATCCTAACTGTGAGATTAAGCCCATCTGTTTAGCAAGAGCAGGGCCTCCTTTGGTAGGGCATGCATCTCAGTGACAGTCTCCACTTCCCAGAGCCTTAATTATCAAAGGGACCTGTCCCAAAATTGCCATCTGGAGCAGCTGTGTGTCTCCATCTTTGTTTCACTCCAGGAAACTAGAAGCTGCCTCAGTGGAGTGAAAAATCAGTAACAAATGCTTCCCTTGTTCTTTTTTCTTTTCTGTTTTTTCTTCACCTCTCCTCTCCTCCCTTCTTCTCTCCTCTCTTTCCTCACCCCTTGATTAGTTAATTAGGGCTGTTGAAACACAGTGCCCTAAACCTGGGGACTTGACAACAGAAATTTACTTTCTTAGGGTTCTGGAGGCTGAATGTCCAAATTCCTCAGGGACCTCTTTCATTGGCTTGGAGATAGCTGGCTTTTCTCTGTGTCATCACAAACTCTTTCTTCTGTGCCTGTCTGTGTCCTAATCTTTTCTTCTCATGAAAATACCATCTATATGGACCCTTACTTTAACTTAATTATGCCTTTGAAGGCCCATCTTCAAATACTTTTGTATTAACGTATGAAGCTTAGAAGTCCAACACATAAATTTCAGAGGCACACAACCGCACTTCCACCACCCTGCCTCCTCCCACTTCTACTGGTCACCTGGACCCTTCAGCTCCCCTAACTGCCTAATCCAGGGCAGACTTGATTGACATAGGACTCCTGCTGCTACATGTAGGTTGTGGTTAAAAACAAACAAACTTGGCAGGCTTAGCCAGGCATCATGGCATACTCCTATAATCCCAGCTCTCTGGAAGACTGAAGCAGAAAGATCACAATTTTGAGCCCAACCTGGGACTTAAGAGATCCTATCTCAAAATAAAAAAGGGCTGGGGATGTAATTCAGGGCTTGAATTCAATCCCCAGTACTACAGACCAAACCAAAAAAATTTGTACACTTCAGATAGCTCCCAGGAGCTGGAGCTGTGATCTAAGGGATCAGGACAGAGAAAAACAGTGAGGAATGACCAGTTAAAACATCAGCAGGAGGATAGTCTGGGCTAACAGGGTTAATAGACTCTGGCCCATGGTTGCTATCGGAATGTTTATAGCATGAATCCTGAGCTAGAACAAACATTAACCAGCCTTATGGGGTTTATTCAGTGTCTAGACTTCCATTCCTTGCCTCACTACCTCTAGTTCAGTAATCTGGAACATTGCACTCCTTGCTTCACTGTTCAAAGTCCTTTTCCCATTATTACTTTATGAACCCCCACAGAGCCTTCCAGGTTTTACTTATTTGTCTCTATTGATGGAAAGCCTGCAGTTTAGCTGCTAAGAGCTCCAATTCGATTGCTACATTCCAGAAGAGCAGAGATCTATCTTTGCACTTTCTCAGCTTCCAAAGTTATAAGGTCCTAGCAAATTCATATTCAGTAAACATCAAGAATTAGCTAGATATCTTTGAACTTACTTTTTATGGAATGACCAAAGAGTCTCTCCTATCCTATCTGATGGTCAAGGAAAACTGTGCTGTATTTAAGCGAGGCAAGCAGTTTAGTGAGTTGATTAAGAGCATAGACCTTACCACCGAACTATCCGCATGAATGATGAGACCTTGACTATTCTTTGGTTTTCTGGACTGCTTGAGTGTGCTGGGCTACTTTAACAAGGTACCACAATCAGAAAATGACAAAGGGAAATCGGTGCAGTTCAGAAGGCTGGAAGTCTGAGGTCCAGGTGTGTGCAGAGGTGGATCCTTCCGAAGGATGTGAGGAGAATCTCTTCCAGGCCTGGCACTGCACTGGATTCCTTGGCTCCTGCTGTGTCACCTCCATCCCTGCCTGCATCTCACACAGTGTGCTCTCTGTGTGCATATCTGTCTCCAGATGTTACCGTTTTATAAGGACATGAATCATGTGAATTTATTCTGGCATGACTCAACTAATGATGTCTGCAGCAGTTCTATTTCCAAATAAGATCATATGAAGGCCTTAGAGGACTTCAACATATGAATTTTGAGGGGACACAATTAAACCCAAATTACTTAGTTCCAGTTTTCATATTAGTAAAAGGGAATAATAGTGTGGTGTTCTTCATGAGGCTGTTATGCAATGAAATGAAGTGCTTTTCTGCACATAAGGCACTTAAGGGGACCTGGTGCTAATAAGCCCTGTGTTGGCAGTAGATGACATTTTCAACAATGTCTGTCTCCTTCACGAACCTATTGTTGTTAGGGACTGTTCGACCATCATTACAGTTGTAAAGAATTACAGACTATAACATAAAACAGAGCATTTCATACCTGACTACTTCAGACTACTTCAAGCCTGGTACTTATTCTTGGAATTGAACTGATTAAATATAAGATAGAGTGATGCTACAACTGAAATTGAAGGCAATACTACAACTGCACTTGTGAGGTAATCTACTTGGTAGATTGTGCTTTAGCATGTCACTCACATGGTTAGGTCCCACAAGCCTCCCTGGAAAGATATACACCGTCTCCTTTCAGATCTTTTCCTCAGATTCCCTGCTTTCTTCAAAAGGCTTAAGAAGCTGGTATTGCATAGACATTGTTATGGTTGATACACTGCATGAACTTGAAAAGTTTAGAAGTTAACTAAGTGATTGGGCAGGGGTCCAGGGTCCTTACTTTGTAAACATCCTGAGCCTGTGCAATCAGAGGGCACAGAGATGCTGTGGGCAGATAGCAAAAGGGAGGGAAGAGGCTTTCTCTTCCCATCCCCTTTTTGCTCTTGCTGTCATCTGCTGCAACTATTGCCCCTGTGCCATGCTGCCCTGCCTTGGAGCCAGCTGAGTATGGACTGAAACCTCTGTGAACAATGAGCTAAATAAACCAAAGTAACCAAGACATATGCAAATATTGTTTTGTCTTCAGTTACATAGGGTACATCTAGCCCTGGACATCTTATACCAAAACTACTGGCATAGTTGAATGCTGCCTTTCTGTGGTTCTCTACTAAGTTGTGATATTATCAGCACAAGGCAGAACAAGAAGGGAAGAACAATGTGTTATTTCTTCCACAGAGGCCTCAGTGGGCCATCTGGCAATCTTTAAATCTAGGTGCCAGATTGAATAATACTCTTTGGATGGCTTTTAAATGTGTTATCCAAGGGAGATATTGTTCTAACCTCTGTGCTTCACACAACTCCCTAACTGATGAAGATCTTTTCTATCCTTTGTTTGAAAATGATGTGGAACACAGCATGGTGAAGCCTAATAAAATGGCATGAGAATTCCTTAGCTGGCCTGAATAGCAGCTAAAGACTGGAAAGGTGTCAAATATTCTGCACAAAGCAAGAACAAGAAAATGATTTGCAATTGTTCATTCAACGTGTACATGGGCTGGCCACATAGCTCAGTGGATTAAAGTGCCTGCAAGCAGGCACAGGGGTCAGGGGTTCGATCACTGAACCTGCCATGCTGGCCCTGCCCCCTGGGCACACTGAGATGACAATTGAGACTGGGCATGGTGGTGCACGCCTGTGATCCCAGCTTTGAGAGGCTGTGGACAGGTGGATCACTATGAGTCTGATCTAGTAGTGAGACCCTAAACACCCTGTAGACCCTTCCAAAAAAAAAAAAAAACACGTGTACATGAAGCATAGTCCGGTTCCTGATGAATATAGCCCCTCACATTAGCCTCTTACTCTAACAGTAGTAGAGGCCATGTCTGTGATGGAATGCAACACAGGTGATGTAAGGGAGCATCTGCATTGGGGAAAGTGCATTGTGCTTCTAGCCTTCACTGTGTTGCTGATCACTTTCTCAAAACTTCCAGTCATAACTTCTTTGCATCTCACTTTCATTTTCTCTCTTCTGTACTATGTAGTTGTCAAACTATGATTATCTTTGAGGACCTATCTATGTTTTCATTTCCTCCATCACATTTCATAGATCTACTGACCTTTAGTCTTTGCCAGACTAAAGAATTGCACTCTTGTTTCTGAGAGCCCACCATGTAAGGACTCTCTTGGAGCTCTATATCTTCAAAATTGCATGTCTGAGATTGGACTCAAGACTTGAGTGAGCCTCTGATCCTATCCTGCAATGAGAATCATTTGAAATAAAGGAAGGGGGTGGGGGGTTCAACTCTTCTTAATTCTGAGAAATCAGCTCCACAGCTCAGCAAAGCTGTGTCTCCAGATGTAAGATGGAATAATGCTCATCTCTCTTGTGCATGTGTGTGTGTGTGTGTGTGTGTGTGTGTGCGTGTGCGTGTGTGTCTGTGTGTTAAGTTTTAGAATGAAAGAGAAATTGAGAAAAGAAAATATGAAAAGATGGGGGAAAAAGTCCCTGGGCTTCACCTTTAACTCAGGGCTTCCTAATAAGACTGAGGTCGTTGGTAACTGACAAGAAATAGATGAAAGCCCCTCCAGACATAAGTGAACTGCTCACTTCTCAACTGGATCTTATGCAAATGATTTGAGGCAGTGGAAGTTAGCTAAGGTACTAGTTGATTGGTGATTAAATTCCATTTGGCAAACTCAACCGAGTTGGTGGATGGATGATTTGGGATCATCTTGGAAGGAAGATACTTTGCAAAGAAGGAGTGAGCTGGCCACGCTCCCCAGGTTCTGACAGGACATTTCTCTGAAGCAGGAGGGAATGTGAATATGGCAGAAGATCTGAAACCTCTACCTTTACCAAACAGTACCGGTAACCCTAGGAGGTAGCATGGAAAGAGGGAAGCGCGTGCACTAACACTCAGATGCTCTGACCTGTAAACCTCTAGTAAATGTGTTTATTCAGACCTAGTCTCTTACTGTATTCATATTGTACCCATGTGTTTATTATTCTATTCTCTTTTTTGTTCTGTTTAGTTGTTTGTTTGAGACAGGGTCTTGCTATGCAATTTGGGCTGTGCTTATGCTCATTTTTGTAGCCTCCAAGCTGAACTGCAACTCACAGGGATCCTCCTGTCTCAACCTCCCAAGTGTTTGGATTACAGGAGCGTGCCACCACATTAATTCTTAATTATATTTCTTCATAATGGAGTTCTATGAGAGTTATAATTTTTTCTTTAGGTCTGCCTTTGGTTGTTGTGTATATTTTTATCCATGCATAGCACTGCTTGTTTGTTCTCTCAAAGAATATAATTTTTGGAGCAGCTTCCTTAGACATGGCACTCTTCTTTGTAAGGAAGACCTAGCAACAGTAAAATTCTGAGAGCCTTGGCTGCATCCCTGTGGTGCATGTATTTTATCAGCTTTCACTTTGGGAAGGTGATTCAGGGTATGGAGCTGCTCTCCTGTCAGAGTTCCATGGGATGGGCTGGAGCCCGGGCCTCTACAGATTCCAAGTCAGTGGCCATTTTTAAAGGCAGGCATGTGTTAAATAACTGAATTTCACTTTGGAAGAAAAACCCTTTGAGAAGATGAAACATTTGAGGCTTAGTAATGAAGTTTAAAACACATATAACATTGGGTAAAAGTGAAGTTTAAAGAATTCTAATTGCTTTATATTTCACTTGTCAAAATATTACTCCACTAGAATTATTTCAGACACATTTTCCCAAGAAAGTTCCTCACTTTACTGGAACCAGTTTATTCGCACTGTTTCTACATTTAGACCCACAAAGTTAAGTATTTAACATGACAGACATTTATACACAGAGAAAGCACTGATTTCAAACTAGTTCTTGAGTGAAAACTTAAAAGTTCCTTTTGATGTCTTTAAAAAAAAATCAGTCAAGAGGTTCTTTATTGACCCACTTCTATGAACTCACTAACCTTAAAATATTTAATTGCTAATCAGGCCTGGGGTTATAGATCAGTAGCACAAGCACCTGCTTGGCAAGTGCAAGGTCCAGAGTTTGATCCCTGGCACCACACACATACAAAAATAAATAAATGAATAAATAAATAAATTCAGGGCTAGGGAGATAACTTGGGGGTCTAAGTGCCTGTCTGACAAGCACAAGTACATGGGTTCAGTTCCTGGTACCACATGCTGTGCCAGACCCAGATCCCTAGATGTCCAGTGTTGGCCACAAAAACAGGGCATGATGGTGCACACCTAAAACTCAGTGCTGGTGGGCGGGGGGACTGAGACAGGAGGATCATTATGAGTCCAAGCTGCATAGTGAGACCCTGTACCAAATAAACAGATAAAAGATTTTAAAAATTTAAATAATTAATTGATGATCTAGTCAATAGAGGTAATAGCAATGTCTTCCTGGTAGTCTTTTAGGGTAGATATTAGATAAAAAGGGACATACTTTGTGAAATATAAGTCTTTTCTTATTAATTTTATTAGCAGCAAAGCCACCCAATATAATCATATACCAATATAATCATATAACCTAGCTAAAATTATATTTAAATAATTATGTAGCTTTATTTTTTTTATTTATCAAAAAAGGGAAGAAAACCATCAATAAATTTTTGGCATACATATTAATATTCAGCCTTTCTTAGAAGGCTGTCATTATTCTGGAAACACCCAATGCTCTACATTCTGGAAATTGGGAAAACTAAGTCTCCAGTGAAAAATGTACACATTTCTATCAAAGAGAGAGGTGGATGGAAGGGAAGGCTGTTCAGTCTTTCAAGACTCCTCATAGTGTGTCCTCATTGGAGTGCACAACTGACCTAATTGAAGAGCAAAAAGTGTAGCGATTAGTCTGTATTCTCAAACTGTTAAGAATGTCAGTTGAGAGCTTCACTGGGCTGGGAAAGAGTCAACATTTATTTGTTAGTTCAGCTGAGGATATGAAACATGAATTAACACTACCCCTTAACATCCAAAGCTTTTCTATGCTTGTAAAGGAAGTGTGAGGAGGACCCTTCAGGCAGTGAGGTGACTCTGAAAAATCATAAAGCTCCAGGGGCCTTACATCTTTCTGCTATAGTAATGTGGTCTATGACTTATTACCCAAAGAGAGCCTCAAGGTCTAAAATGCTGGTGAGGCTGGCTATATAGCTCAGTGACTGCCTGACAAGTGCAAGGTCCTGAGTTCCATCTCCATTGTGAATAAATAAATAAACAAACAAACAAACAAATAAAATTGGTGCATTGGTCAGCAAATTCACGCTGTAAACATAAAGATGCAGAAAATGAGAACTCAAATATTCCTTTTCTCCCTTTTTAAAGAAAACTTCAGAAATACCTCCCAATCCTTTGTACTTCTATCTAATAGGTCAGAACTTACCCACTCAAAGGAGGCTAGGAAATGTAGCCATTTAGTTGGCTTATTACTACCTTCAGTCATGCAGACATTTTATTAGGAAAATATAGGGCAAAAATGGATGCTGAATTAATAACCAGCAGCAGCTGTCCAAGGTATAAATTGTTTTAAGCTCTTTTAAGAAAGAGTAAGAAAGGAGAATTGCTACTAGGTAGCCAGACCATCTGCCTTGATCCACACTCCCAACTACTTCTGAAAACTGACCACTAAAAGTCTGGCTTGCCCATAGAAAAAAGGAATAATAGCTAACATCTGACTTTTGCACAATTATGTGACATTTACTATATCATTAAATTTCAGTACAACACATGAAATAGGTACTAATATCATTCTTACTTGAATACAAGGGAACTAAGGCTATGAGATTGATTAGAGCCTCAGTTATTTTTCTCTTATTGATGGTACAAAATACTTGACACCCAAAATTATAGAAGTGAAGGTTAATTTAGTTCACAATTAGTGGAGGTCTCAGTCCGTACTTGGCTGACTCCAATGCAGAGTGGCACCTGGCAGAAGGTGGTGGTTCATTGTGACAGAAAACAGCAAAAAGCAAAGGGAGGAGCAGCAGCTGTGGAAACTAGCAAGACTTTCTCCCATGTGTATACTGTGTGTAGATTATCAACCCCAAGGTGGATATAGCACTCACACCTATAATCCTAGCAGTACTCACATTCATATTCCCAGCATTGGGTCACAAATTAATCACAAAATCTAGAAGCCACCCCAATGACTGAATGAGGCTTTCAAGGGACAACTAGACACAAAACATAACATTCCACCCCTGGTCCCCAAGCACTCAGGTACATCCCTCTATGCAAAATACATTTAGTCCAGCTCTAAGAGATGCCAAAGTCCTAACAGTTTAGGCATTGCTGAAAAGTCTAAGTTTCAAGCCTCCTCCAAGATCTAAGGCAAACTCTTAGCTGTGAGCCCTGTACAAATGAAAAGTTAAACACTTTCAACATTCAATGACCCAAGATAAATGTTACCATTTCAAAACGTACAAATGGGACTGGCCAGATTGATCAGTGGATTAAAGTACCTGCGTAGGCAGATGCAGGGATTGGGGTTCAATACCTTGCATGCTATACTGGCCCTGTCCACAGGGCTTGCTGAGACAATGACTGAGATTGGGTTTTGTGGTGTGTGCCTATAATCCCAACACTTGAGAGAAGTGCTGAAAGCAGGAGAATCACTGTGAGTCTCATCTGTGTAATGAGACCCTGTAGATCTTGTATTAAATACAAAAAAAGTACAAACAGGACTACAGAGCATTGGGATTAAAGCAAATCCAAAATTCAGAAAGGCAAATATTAAGTCCCGTAGTTCCATGTGGAACATGCAAAGCAATCTGTAGCAAATTGTGAGCTCCAAACGGCTCTACCTCTATGACACTTTTTGCTGGCTGTAGCTCCCATGGCTTCTCTCTTGAGCCTTCTTCGCTCCATCTTTGAAGCTTTCCTCAGAAAATCCATGTTCCTGGCTTTTCCAAACTTCTGGGGTTTCCATTGCATGTTAGGCTTCTTGCTCTCTGCTTCACACACTACCCTTTCAGGGGTATACTGTCTTGCTTCCCAGGCCTCCTGAAATCTAGGTGGAAGCCTTGACCTCAGAACTCCTGCATTATTCATGTGCCTAAAGCCAATACCATGCTGATGATGCCAAGGCCTATTGCCAGCTGAAGCAATAGCCAGGTTTCCTTCTTTCTTGGCTGTAGGGGTCAAATGCCTGAATTGAGAAAACTCTGAACCTGATTCTGAGAAACAAGTTCTCTATGCCACCACCATTCTGGAACATGGCTCTCTGTGGCTTTCTCCTCAAAACAAAGTCATTTACTTTGCAGTTGTGAGGCTGCAAAGGGTGGAGACTTGCTGCTTCTGGTGATGCCTTCAGGCCATCTTCTCTATTTTCCTGTTTCTTCTCAGCAATGGAAATCTTCTCAACTCTATCTTTGTAATCCACAGATTTACTGCAACTTCATTTCTACCCAAACTTACAACATTTTAAATCATACTCTGGGCTCTTTTTTCTGAATTCTCAACATAAATCTGATTAAAACCCCCCAGCAATAACTATGCCACTGTTTCAACATTTGACTGCCTGAAATTTCTACTGCCAGATTAACCAGTTCTCCATGCTTAATCAGGAAAAGTCTCTGGGCATAAGCAAAATTAAGATAAATTATCTGCCAAGCCATGCCACATACTATCAGGAGTCCAACAACAAGTGCAGTTTTTCCTAGAACAAACTTTCACAGCCTGGTCTTTACAGGCAGGATTTCTATCAAACTTCTGGTCTTCTGAACTCTGACCAGAATCTCCCATACAGAACAGCTGAAGGCGTTCCAGCGGTTCTCTTTCAGGCAGTATCTCCAAACTTTTCCTATTTCTTCCCATAAGCCATTCTCAAAGGCCCTTGAACCAAAGGATCATAGCTACAACTCCACTCTTAGTAGCAATTTTTTCATGATCTGGGGTTTTCTTTTTTTGCAAGGGGAATAATATAATACAGGACACATTCTATAAAATTATTTTATAAGGAATTTTCAAGAATCACATATAAGTAGTACACAAAATCTGTCCACATAAACATAAACAATAAAGAATCCAGCTGAAAGCCTGGGATCTTGTCCCTCTAAAAACCTAGAGCTGGCTATCTGGTCTGGCCAGTGCGCTTGCTGGCCTCAGCCTAACCACTCTCTGGTCTGACCCACACCTCTGCCAGATAAGGATCCCCTGAACCTACCTTCATCTCCAGGCTCACCCCACCTGAACTACGGTCCCGAACCCATCCACCAACCTGTCCAGCCTCCTTTTGCCAGCCTGGTAAGGACCTTCATCATGCATCCATCCTCAGACTCAACTCCAGAGCTCCGATTCCACCCACAGTCCAGAGCCCCAGGGCCTCACAGCAGACAGCGGCTCAAGCACCACTGCAGGGGAACAAGCTTGGTGGATCCAGAACAAACTCCCATAGGTACTAACAGCATAACTTCACCAAAGTGCAGAGCTCACTACCATACAAAATGAAAATGACAAGGAGTAAGATGCAGTCGCAGGGCCCAAGCCCACCCAAATCAAACACAAGAAACCATGCCATGGAAGAAAATGGGAATTATGCAGCCAAAAACTTTGAATTTGAGGT
>PVKN010008941.1:0-24407 GCA_004027915.1 Capromys pilorides | reverse complement strand
TTTATTTATTTATTTATTTATTTATTTATTTATTTATTTATTTGTTTTGCTTGTTGTGTTTGTTTGTTTCTTTATTTATTCATTTTGTGGCTGGCTCAGCCTGCCCTGGTGGTGGCGCTGGCGCAGCATGTGGTGCCGGGGATCGAACTGCAGTCCCCGCAGTTGCCTGAGCCCTCCTAAGCAGGCGCTTTAGACCACTGAACCATCTCGCCGGCCCCCACATATCCAGTTTTCATGTCTAAGATTTTATCATGATTCAGATCAGTCTCACCATTCACACTTATTCCTAGGTACTTAGCAATTGATTATTCCTTTAAACACAATGCCCTTCATACCCACCCCTTATTTGCTTTGAAGTTATTCAGCGTTTAGCATAGAAAAATATAGTGTTTAGCTACTACTGTATCAAACTCTCATGAAACCAGCTAATTTTCTAGATAAGTTAGCCAGATGTTCTAAGTATTCATAACATAAGCCATTACTTCTTCCATCTTTCTGTCTTACTATATTAGCTGCCTCAAAAACAATGTTGAATCGGGTAATTAGCATCTTTTTTGTTCTTAGTTTCAATGGAAAAGGCTCTTTCCACTTACCATATTTTATAACTGTCCACTTAAGTTTCTGATAGTTTCTATGTTTCAGTGATTCTCTCTGTTGTAATCTTATTTCACCTAAAGAATTTAAGAATGTCTAAGTATTCTCAGACTCTGTAATTATTACTTTATTTTTCTCCTTTAATTTATATAATTATGTTAACATTTCTTAAAGTACATGTCTAAACTAACTTCTACTTGGATGTACTACAGAAATTTTTAAGTTGCTAGATTTAACTTACTATTTTTACTTCAAATTTTTGTTATATATGTTTATAATAAATGTTTCCTTTATGTTAGAATTTAGCTGAGTATTAAGATTTTACTCTCATTATAAAAAGACAGGTGGTGCTTGGTAACATTTTCTATGTTCTAAAGAAATGTTGAGGGCCAGCCAGATAGCTCAGTAAATCAAAGAGCCTGCTTAGGCAGACACACGGGCTGGGGGTTTGATCCTTGGTGTGCCCACGCTGAGACAGCAATTGAGACTGGGCATAGTGGAACACACCTGTAATCCCAGCATTTGGGAAGCTGAAAAACAGGAGAATCGCTATGAGTCCAATCTACATAATGAAGCCCTATAGACCCTATAGACCTGTAATAAATACATTAAAAAGAAAAAGAAATGTTGAGCCTATCTGCTTTCAAATGATAAACAGTTGGACAGACTTGGAATCTTCAATGGTAGGAAGTTGGTAGCCAAAGGGCTGACTTGCCCTTAGGGGAAGGTATTGAGGTGGGTCTTCCACACAGACAAGGTCCCCTCCCTCTGCAGGCCCCCAAGCCTTGAGACTTCAGGAAAATTTAGCTTTCTCTCAACCCTCTCTCAGAGAATACTCTAGGCTACCTCTGATGGTGGTGCTATTGTGGGGGCATTCACCCGGGCACCAAGGCCCTCAAGCTCAGCTCTTTATAAAAGCAAGGTATGATTTGTTACTTTGGGTCCCTATATTTGGGTGGGTTTAACACTACTCAACCATACATTCTTTCAATACCTATTTATTGATCACTAACACACATACACACACACACACACAGAGTAAAACTTCTCCCCTCACCTCACACCCTCAACTGGGTCACTACTTGTGCCCTGCCTTCACTTCAGTACTCAGATCAAGAGGTTGTTTTCCAGGCCACTGACTATGATTCTACATATCATGATAACTGGTCAACTTTTTAGCACAGTAGAATTTGGGACAGAAATTAACTGCTTATTAGAGAGAAGCAACTACTCCCACCTCAAACATGTTAATCAATTATAACTACCAATTAAATATCCAAATTCCATCTGAAAGACAAAGACCTAAGAGATTACTCAGGAAAGAGACAAAATTGGTGGTTGCCAAGCCATAAAATGTTACATATCTTTTATATAAGAATTAATGTGGGGGCCAGACAGATAGCTCAACAGTCTAAAGCGCCTGATTAGGCAAATGCATAGGGACCAATATTCAATCCCTGGCACCATATGCTGCTCCAGCCCCGCTCACAGCGGAGGCTGAGCTGGCCACAAAAAAGAAAAAAAAAAAAAAAAAAAGCGAAGAATTAATGTGGGCAGTGGTGGAGCTCAGTGACAGTATGTGTGTAGCATTTACAAGGTCCTGAATTTGATCCCAGCAGCAAAAAAAAAAAATTTAATAGGATTTAATTCAGAGGAGTTGGAGGATTCTGTTTTGTCATCTGTACACACCTATTTGAAATATAAATACACATTTAACTCACATAAAGAGATATTATCTTAACTGAATATGCTAAAAGTTGGCTTAAGAAGGTACAATTGCAATCAGTAACTTACACATTATCGGTTGACTTAAAATATGTTCACAGGAAATAATAATTACCTGATAGCAGTCTCCTTTGAGATTGTCTAAGATGTCACTACACGTTTTCCGCATGTATTTCTTACATGCATCAATCACCATTTGGTCAATGTCCAAAACAAATTAAGGAGAATGTGTATATATCAAAGAACTCTGCAAACAGTAACGCTTTAAAAAGAAAGGTTAAGGCCAGGGGTATTGTAGAGCACTTGCCTCTCCTGCACGAGGCTATGGGTTCAATCGCTAGCAGTAGAGGTAAACACAACAAAAAATGTTAAAACAAAGATTTTATAACACAAATTTGAATATAAATTAATACAATTAATGATAAAGTGGTGACTTATTTTCACAGTAAGGACATTCAAAAAGAATTGACTTTTCTTCTCAGCAACTGGCTTAGGGAAACCATTTTTGCAGCCCCTAAGCAGCAGACAGGGTATGAAAACCACTGTCTAACTCTCGCTGCACTATGTCTACTTCTTTGTTGGTGGCCACAAAAAGCTACGACACTAAGTTCAAACATCTGTTCAAGGTACTCAATGTAACACACTTGCCTTGAGTCTACAGGACTGGAGTCTAAGACACAAGAGGAAGAAGAAAACCAAACAAATCCTCTAAACTCCTCTTACATGGCAAAGGATATCTCTACCATAGTGACCATCTTTGGTTTCAGTTTAACTATTTCACATAATATGCCTCCATCTCCACCGCCCAGAATCAGCACGTCTTTGCCAGTGTAATCTTCTTTGCCACTGCCCATGATGGCCCGGGTATATGCCAAATCACTCTCTGCCAAATCTAAAGAGGAGAAACAGAAATCCAAATGGTGGATTTGAATTAGGTGCTACCACCTAACACAAATGGCATGAATCACTATCAAGAAAATTCAGTTCTAATAATGTGCTGACAGGGATAATTTAAAGCACTGACATCTTCAAAGATGAATTAATGTGACGTTTGGCAGTTGATTGAAGATAACATGACATCCAGGCATGCTGGAGCATGCCTGTAATCCCAGCACTGGGAAGGCTGAGGCAAGTGGATCGCTGCAAGTTCAAGGTCAGGGTGGGCTACAAAGTAAGCTCAAGACCAGCCTGAAGTGCACAGCAAAAACCCTGGGCCAAAAAGACCAAAACAAATATGACAAGGACAAAATGGACCTCAGTTTTGGTGAAATAAGACTGGTCAGAAGTTAGCTTTTAATCACTGATGCTTGACCAAGAGAGTAGAGTAAGTTTATCATATGAACTCACAGTAAGACTCTGACTTAT
Organism: Capromys pilorides; assembly: GCA_004027915.1. Lineage (NCBI taxonomy): Eukaryota > Metazoa > Chordata > Mammalia > Rodentia > Capromyidae > Capromys > Capromys pilorides. The sequence goes on along the minus strand of PVKN010008941.1, from coordinate 20,723 downwards.
AAGTGTGCAAGCTGTGAACTTTCACAGATCGGATGCACAGATGCACTGTGTGAGACTCACCTGGTTGGAATGCCAGCCAATCTGACTCAAATATTCTCCCAGAACAGAACCCATTCCTAAATCATGGAGACTTACTGCATATAAAGTACTTAGGTTTGAATTTTTCTATGACAAAAGTGGTTTTTTTTAAGATAAGCAATTAAACTTAGAAAAAATAAAATCTAATCACACATGCACACACACAAAGAAATATCAAGACAAAATACGTAAAAACCCAGACCATGCACAGGGTACTGTGATGTAAATGTGCAACTTAAAGACAGCAGTGTCAGAAATAAACTTGAACAAAACTATGGTACAGCATTTGCAAGGAAAACACTATCATTCAACACACTGCCACCTTCCTAAGCAATCCAGACAGAGGTGGAGTACTTACTAACATCCCCACTAAGGATGAGAATATTTCCAAACTGCTTGGAGTGTAGAATTTTAATGTTCTGATAAGGTGAGTCTTCATCATATACTACTTCGTCTATGTCATACTCAACCAGACGCCCATCAGCTGTAGGCCAGTATCTGTCGATGGCCCCTCCTCGAACTATGGTTGGCAAACTAGAAGAGAGACAAAGAAGAAGGACTCTTTTTAGAACATTACCTTATGAGGAGGACCTGTCATGAACAATGTGTAAAATAGAGCCATATGCGATAGGCAGACTCCTAGAGAGTACAAGTTGAATTCACGGCTTGGGCATTTAATTTTTTTTACAACATTACTACACCGGGTATCAACCAATGTTACATCCAAGTTTATCTTTCTCAGAGCCTCTCTGGCTAGGCATGGTGGTGCACACCTGTAATCCAAGCGCTAAGGAGGCTGAGGCAGGAGGACTGCTGCAATTTTGAAGTTAGACTGGGCTACAAAGTAAGTTCAAGGCCAGTCAAATGGCCTACTGAATCCCTGTCTCAAAATTACAAAAAAAAAAAAAAAAAAAAAAAACAACGGTAAGGTCTTTCTGGCATGATTTAAATGTGTCCCTATAAACAGTTAAAGAAAATGTCTACTATAGATGTGACACTTCACTCAGGTATTATCATTTAAGATCTTCTGTGTAGCCATGCTGCCGTCACCACAGTCACAAAAGACCATGTATATGCAATCCCGTCACAGTGATCCCTCAATTACAACCAGCCTGATGATGCCAACAACTTTGCTTATGACCAATGTCTTGAGTTATGGCCCAAATGCCAGCTGCTTGTGCTGCCAGATGGTCTCAGATACATATTTAACCCTCGAAGAGTTCTGAAATGACCATTATAGCACCTTTTCCTGTATGGAGTTAATTGAGAAATCCTGGGCCAATGTCTAACGCCACTGAAATCTGTCTTTACATAGCAGAGATATATTGAAGGCCGTGTGCAGAAGTCCAAGCGTTCAACTAACAACCTGACTTATAAACAGCTCTCAGGAAAGAACTGAGTTCCTAAGTCATGGGTCCACTGTATTTATCACAGAATACATCTTCAAGTGTCCCTCACTTTCCCAATTATGTTCTTTATAAGTATTCTGCTTTTGAACAAAGGTTCATACTTTGTATTTTTCCTTTTTTTTTTTTTTTTACTCATCTCATCTAGAATATTCTTTAATTTACTCTGGTGTTTTCATGATTATTTCTGAAACGTCTTGATTAAGAATTGTGCAGAGGGGCTGGGGAGAGATAGCTCAGTGGAATAAGTGCTTGCCTGGCAAGTACAAGGTCCTGAGTTCAATCCCTGATACCACAAAAAAAATGTGCAGAAAAATTCTTCATGTTGATTTACCTGATTTGTTTGTGAGTAGAATGAGGTTGACATACACTCTACAAATGTCTCATTAAGAACAGAAGAAATGTCTCTGTGCTATTACTGGTAGTGTAGGGTGTGACTAACTGGTTACAGAGGCAATAGCTTCATCACTCCATGTACACTGACCAAGATCCCTTCCCAACTTTTGAAGCTACCAAGCAGGCATGATGGGGCCCCCTGAAATGTGATGATCTTGGCAATCTGACAACAAACTGTTAATAGTGTATGGAGATAGAGAGAGAGAGAGAGAGAGAGAGACAGACAGACAGACAGACAGACAGACAGACAGACACAGACACAGACACAGACACAGACACAGACACAGACACAGACACAGACACAGACGGACGGACGGACAGACGCTGGGGACTGAACTCAGGGCCTTGCACATGCTAGGTAAGGGCCCTATCATTGAGCTACATCCCCAGCCCATCTAAAAGATTCTTGCTTCAAACAATTATTACTGGAGTAGCTGCAAAATGATGGATTTTCTCATTCCATGCTTTTATAAATCCAGTACTCTTCTATTTTGATAGGGTGACTATACCAGAAAGTACCAGCAGAGGGCACTAGATGACAGGAAGAAACAGACCTAAAAAGAGGCTTGGAGCATCTAACCCACACACAAAGAAAATGAGAGCACATGCACACATAACATAGGAGCAGCATGCGAATTTGTGTTCTCAGGCACAATAGTGTTCAACTATAAAAAAGCACGATGTACAAGCACAGACACTGACATGGGTAGGATACACTGCCTCTGCCTGACTGACCCGTCTCTTTTTGCTTCCTTTTCATCTCCTTCCAAGAATACGGTCTGGACATGTTACAAGTTAATGAGGCTTTAAGAAGTATTAACATCAACAGAGAACACTAGATAACACAAATTCCCATAAACTCTTATTGGACTTAACAGCCTCACACTGAACAACTTCATTTGACATTAGGCAGACCAGAGGCTTCCCTTGTAAAAGGTGAAGCGCTAGTCAGGATAGCCCCAGACAGCTTGCAGGCAGTGGGGAGTAGAGAGGAATGACATGAGGAAATGACCCACCACGAAGGTAGCCCTCATGAAAGTGACAAATGCAAAGTCATCTATTTCAGGAGAGGAAACCCTGTGGTCAATAGCCAGCAGCCACAGGCAATACTGAGCAAGGCACACATCCACTGAAAATAAACTGTGTCTAATCTTGTTTATGTCAATAGTGCCAGGCTTAAGTTGAAGAGCTCTCTTCTCTGCAACACAATGGTTTTGAAGATTGACGAGGAAGCAACACGGATCTTTAACAGGATGTGAAAGTCATTACTCCGAAGTATTCAACCCAGCGCATCCCCCTGTAAGTGGGCCACAATGAGAACACAGAACCTAGAAAACTCATTTCAACCTTCACTGCTCAAAATTAGAAATGGATTACAGAGAATAGGTGGAATGTTTCCTGGTCCTCAGACACAGTGTAAATTCAAGTTTCATAACAAATGAAACTGGACTGGGATGTGGCTCAGTAGTAGAGTACCTGCCTAGCATGCTTGAGGTCCTGGGCTCCCTCCTCAGCAAGGCATGTGCAGGCACAGGATGCAAGAAATTTTACTTTACGGAAGCCTTTTTCTTACTCCTCTTCATTTTGAAAATAGAATTGTTACACAAATACCATGGTTATAGTCCAAAATTGGGATCCTAATTTATTTTACTCCAAAATTCAGATTTAATTCATCCAAGGGGAATAGCAAGTTCAGATGTTACTCAATTATCTGTGAATGATTTCATTTCTAAAAATGTCATTTCCCAAACAGAAAAGTAAAAATATTTTTGTTCTGTTTGGGGTCTACAACAATGGGCAGATGTTGAGGTATTCCAAAGCTCTCATTTTTTTCATCCTTATTTTATGAAATGCTATGAAAACTGTGACAAGCAAAAACAAGTTCTGTATTTTGAAATGAAAATCTAAAAATGGACTCCAGTCTCAGAAGACTCTTACATCAAAATATAAAAAGAACCAGGCTTCGCATGCCAAAGCCCAGAAATGCATTCTACCTTCTCACACCTAGAGCAATCCTGAGAAAAATCAGGGTGCACTTCAATGGGCGGGCAACTCATTTCCCTACACTGTAGGAGCCCACTAATTCAAGCGGCTACAAATGAGGAAAGCTCCACAAGCAAGAAAGATGTTTAGTCCACAAAGTGGTGTGGGTGTGGGTATATTTTTCAGAATGAAGAAAGGGGGACATTTCGGCTGCCCTAGGGTCTTGTCACTGATTTAAAAATCACAAAGCACTAGTTCTTGAAAAGAAGTAATGGAGCAGAAATGAGGGCAAAGAGGTATTAACCTTGCTGCCCCAAAGCAAGAGGGAAGCTCAAATGAGCCAGGCCAGGGACTCCGGTGCCCTTGTCCCCATCCTAGTCAACACCATTCTCGTTCTCCACTGACCTGATTTGCAGAGGTCACAGCCAGGACCTCCATTCAGGTGGCTGCTGAATCCCCAGGCCTTCCCAGCCCCAAGGCTCACTCTGAGCGCTAATGTCCAAATAAAGGGTTGCCTGCTCACTTCACACACGTACACAGAGTACCCTTGTCCAGATATGCTCATGTGTAGAGGCCCCCAGTTTCAGATATTGTCATGAGGTATGGAAGAAAGGCCCCAGCAGGGACCTACATGGGCAAGAGCCTCTAGGTACCACTGAATAAGTAGGCAGCACTGGGGAAGCCTATAATGTCTGTCTGCAGGGAACAGAGTGTGGTGGAGCGACTGCTGCTGGAAGAGCAAGCTGAGCAGCTTCAGTGGCCAGCAGCCACTGAAGACAGTACTGTGGGGTGGACTGGCATGTCCACTGTTAGATGTTTAAAGTTGGAGTGGGGGAGAAGAGGTACAGGGAATGAAGACAGGGATATCAACGAGGAGGCCATGGTAGAAGACACGCCATAAAATACACTCATACCCTAATGCTTGGCTGCTTTTAATTCCTCGAGTTGGACAAATGGCATATTCTGACACGAAAATTTTCTTCCTATATTCGTCATTCATTTGGTACTCAATATATATGCTAGAACTTGTTGGTATCAATTGTCTCATGGCTGGCTACTCTTCCCAGCCAAAACAATGTGTTTGATACTCTTAACACCTCCTACATCCAGTTAGTAAGAGTACCATCATCTCACTGTATTTTCTGATTCAGTTAATCTGTAAGAAATTCCTGGTTGTTTTCATATTCAAAATTCTAAGGGCTGGGATGTAGCTCAGTGGTAGAATATGTGCCTAATGTGCATGAAGCCCTTGATCGCATCTCTATCACCACACACACACACACACAAAAAAAAAAAAAAAAAAATGGGGAAGGGAAAGAGATACAGCTAAGGGCCCTTTAATTGAGCTTGGGTAGGGTATTTAAGAAGCCTGTATACTAACATTTCAGTAAGTGGGCAAGTTTTATATCCAGTCTATTCTTTTCACTTAGTTTCCTGCTTCCTTTTCCAACTACAGGAGGTTAAACAATTACTTGTTATCTTACATCTGCCCCAGGGCTTTCTGATGGGCTGATCAAACTCAGCATAGTGAGTCACTAAGTGATTAATCATCGTAGCCCTTGCCAATGAGGATTCCCTCTTATGGAAAGTGCTATGCAGCAGAGAATGTAGTATTCTCATCTTTCCCATCAGTGATACACTGATCTTGTCAAAGCCCTGCTTTCCTATCTCCCCATCTCTGCGCCTAACTTATGAGTAAGTGACAGGCCTCCTGTGTCTTGTGGCCTTATAAGGAGTCACCAAGGCAGGGCAAGAGCAGCCTGCTGAGAATGAGACTCTGTACACAAAGCAGTTAAATCCCACGACCTATGAGATCCTACCCCTTCCAATGAACGCCAAAACTGCTACATCTGTCAAAGTGTTTTAATCTGGCACCACTGGCCGACACTGCAGAGCTATCTGACAGACATTTCTATATCTGTGCTGTCCACTAGCCACTGACATGAGGCTAATGGAAGAAATGAATTATTTATTCATTTATAATTTTTTAACTTTATTTGTTTGCTTGTTGTGTTTGTTTGTTTCTTTATTTATTTTGTGGCTGGCTCAGCCTGCCCTGGGGGTGGGGCTGGCGCAGCATGTGGTGTCGGGGATCGAACCGCAGTCCCTGCAGTTGCCTGAGCTTTCCTTAGCAGGCGCTTTAGCCCACTGAACCATCTCGCCGGCCCTCATTTATAATTTTAAATCACAACATGTAGGGCTGTAGATACAGATCAGAGATAGAGCCTGTACCTAGTGTGTGGAAGGGCCAGGGTGCAGTCCCCAAGCACCTGGAATACAGGTGCACGCCACCACACCCAGGCTCAATCGCTGACTCAGCTCACTCCAGGGGGTGGGGCCGGCACAGCAAACCAGGGGTCAAACCCCAGCAGCTGCTCTCTGCCTAAGCAGGTGCTTTAGTCTGCTGAGCTATCAGGCTGGCTCCTGATCTTGAAGATTTTCAGGCAAAATATTTTTAGCACTCTATCCGTCAAAAATATTATTAAACTGCTTATTCCTACTCTGGAGTCCAGGAACCCAAGCAAAGAGACATGTGTCCTTTTCTTTTGCAGAGCAAAGGGGCTTCTGGCTCCCCTTTCACTCAGTGGACAGCCCTACCTCAGTTTCTGACTCCCATACTTCCTGCTCTGTGGAAGTACTACTTTTTAGTGTCGTTGTGTCCGGGGGCTCTAGTTCCCTAACTGTGTGTTTTTTCCATACACCCTATCCTGTGTTTCAGTGTAAGGGTCCCAGGAGCTCAGTTCAGTGTTGCTACAGGCAGACAGTGACTTTGTTCTTTTCCACATATTAAACAGGTACTTTGGAGGGAACACTGGCATTCTGATTATTTTACCAGCTAAACATATATAAAAGGCCATTCAGGAATGGACTTACCGCTTTACCCGCCCAATACCAGCCTGACTCAATTCTTTCATTCTCTCTTCTATTTTGTTCAAAAGCTGTAATTAAAACAAAAGAAATTAAAGAGCTTATAGAATAAGTTGTGTAAAAAGTTAAACTGCAGAGCAGAAGCCCAAGACCAGTTGAAAACTGTTGTGACATCAACCCACACACCTACCCCTACCCATCCTGTCCCATTATCGGCCTCTATGTCTGGCCCAGCTGTACAAACTAACCTCACAGGACTGAACTAACCATAGTCTGAGTTACAACACAACAACTAGGGAGGGAAAAATTAAAGGATATTACAGGTATACAACTCTCGTTAAAGGTTCTTCACCCCTCAAATGAAAAGCAAAATCATTGCTCAGACTTGGAAAATTTAAAGGAAAAGCAGCCAGCCAGGTCCCCAAAACCAACTAAGGAACAATAATTTTCTCTGCTAAAACTACTTATCTGAAGGCAGGGAAGTTTAAAATTAAGTTGAATGGTAAGTCAGCAATTAAGAGAAGAATTTTACATCACTAAACTCAACAGATTTTATGACTCTTAACTGAAAATAAAATTTTGTTTAATTGATTGATTTTTAAAGTTAAATAGTAAAAAACGAACGTTATCAATTTCTTCTTTGCCCTGGGTATCATTGTCGTAGCTCTGAAGGTCCAGCAACACCAATCCATGGGGATAAATTCTCAAATTGGCAAAGCTACAAAAGAAAGTATAATTTTAAGGTTAGGAATTGTATCATGACACACTAATGAAAAAAGAGGCTGCTTCAAGTCATGGAAAAGATCATCAGCTTTCTTTCTCCAGCACTATGCAGATAACCCTGGCTTTCTTTTTAGGGTCTCTCCTTGAAGGGAGAAGTTAACAACTGTTTGTGGAAGATTTAATGGGGGGCACCAAATGCTAAGGTTTTCAAAACTGGTTCTTAGGCTCACAAGGAGAATCAGAAGTTTCACGAATATTAAAACATTGCCTCTGGTGATTCCCTCAGCTTCAGTACCATAACCTTAGGGTAAAGGGCAAACTTGAGTTCTGCCAATTGAACTTCTAAGTTCAAACCTAAGCCAGCAGAGCTGCATTGTCCAGGCTAAGAATAGTTTTATATTTTAAAGAGTTGTTTAAGAAAAGAATATGGAGGGCCAGCCAGATAGCTCAATCTGCTTAGGCAGACACAGGGACCAGGGTTCAATCCCCAGCATGCTGTGCCAGCCCCACCACCGGGGTGCACTGAAACTGCAACTGAGACCAAGACTGGGCATGGGGGGCGCGCCTGTAATTCCACTGCTTGGGAGGCTGAAAATAGGGGAATCATTACAAGTCCAATATGTGTAGTGAAACCCTATAAACCCTGTACTAAGTATATTCTTTTAAAAAAATAAAAAGAATATGGGACAAAAACCTTAAGTAGTTCCTTATAGAAATTTTCTGGCCCCTAATTTAGTTAACTAAGACCAGCCCTTTCTAAATAAAATAGATGAGTTTATGACACATAATAAAATGTCTTTATGATCCCTAGTGGCTAGAGTATTTTGTTTCAGCGTAAGAAAAATAATCTAAATTTGATTGTAGTCACAGTTGTTCAATGAAGTTATTTTAAAAATACAAATGACGTCTGAAATTTCTCTTGACTATATATGTATGTGTATCATTTATACACACATGTGTATTTTTTCCAGTTATGAAAATACTTCCTATAAGCTATAAAGAAGCTTTTAAAAATACTAAATCAGAAGATGAATTCTGTTCAGTGAATACAGGTAGTATGCTTGGACTGAAAAAACAAAATGACTTAATTTTCATCTTGAGCCCTTAAGTGACCTCAAAATAAAGTTCAGATCCAGACACCACAAGCTGTCTGCACTTGAATGAGGGGATCATCTTCCCTTCCCCCCGCCACCAGCAGCACAAAGGACGGGAAGGGTGGAGGCAAGAGACAAATCTTAAAAATATGTTTTTAAACTAAACATGTCCATTTTTGCATTTCTTCTACTTTCAGAAGCAATTTCCAAATCGCTCTTGTCACTCAAACATCCCCTTCTGGAAAGAATTCTAAGTCCTTTATATGAATGGAATTGGTGTGCATGGTAGGAACTTGGAGCACTGCCACAGGGAGGGTTTGGCTGAAAGGCCTGTAGGAGAAGGCACGAGAGAACTTTTTACCCAGGAAAGGCATCCACCAATGCGGCAGACTGCCCACTTGTTGGGTTACCCCACCCCTCACAAAGGATGAGCCATAGTAAAAACTGTGAGGTACAAGCCAGAAAGAATGGCTAGAGGACAGCTGCTGCTGCTCTGCTTCTTTGAGCCTCTGTTAACAGGGCCAGAGGATAGAGGACAGGGAAGAGCTTGGTTCTGCTGTTGACTTTGGGCCACCTTTAAGGAAGAAATACTCATTTGAGATCTGAGGAGTCTGCTGAACACATAAAGGGAAGTTGTTCACATATTTTCAATGCAGGTCTGGGCTTGGCACGTCTTTATGAAGCACTGGGACACAGAACTCATATTAGTGCCACAGAGGTGGGTCATTTAGAGAAAATAGACTTGGCAGGAGAGCTCAAAAAGTAAATTTTCCAGGGCTGGTTCTCGAGATAGCTCAGCAGAGTACAGGGCTTGCTTAGGCAAGTGCAGATACTGCAGTCCGATCCCCAGCACATGCTACTATTCCAGTCCTACCCCCAGGGCAGGCTAAACTGGCCATAGAGCCCTGGTGTAGTGGTATAGATCTATAATCTCTGAGCTAGGGAGGCTAAAAGCAGGAGAATCACTATGAGTCTGAGCTGTGTAGTGAGACCCTGAAACAATCAAATACACTAAAAAAAAAAAAAAAGTAATTTTTCCAGGCTGGGGAGATAGGAAGCTCAGGGGCCAGGGTTTGATCCCTGGCATCACATGCCACACCAGCCCCGCCTCAAGCACACTGAGGTGCAGACAGTGTCCAGGCATGGTGGCACTCACCAATCCCAGCTCTACATTGTGAAAACAAGAGGATCATTATGAGTCTGAGCTGCATAGTGAGACCCTGTACCAAACACACACACACACACACACACACACACACACACACACACACACACACTCTAAAGTAAAATAAAATAAAATTTAAAAAGTAAATCTCCCCCCTCACAGCATTTTGTGTTCTGGGCCTCATGAAGGTAATGAGGGTATTTATTTTTTCTTTTAATAGAAGAAAAAGAGGGACATGAAAAAAGCCATGTGTGACAGCTGGCTGTGTTAAAGGGGTCTGCTGGGGTTACTGTAACCAGCTGGGACATTGTAATAACTGTAAAATGAGTAGCCCATAGCATATTCTGTCTTCCAAACTGAGCCATGAGGCAACGGAAACGACCTCTTCTTTGCCTGCCTTCTACAGCAGCAACCTGAATTGGTCCTAGATAACACTGAAGCCATTTCAAACCTACCAGCCTTTGGCACATGCACCAACTTCCCTGTCTTGTTTTCCTCCAGACCACTTGCCCTGCCTACCTCCATCTCTCAAAAGAAAGGCACATAAGTGAGAGCTCCCCAAATTGCCTTCCTCAGGCTTGCTCCTTTGATTATGCTGCCAGGATGAGAGCCTGGTCAGTCCTTAATTTAGTTTTCTTTCCTACCCTCTAGAACATATTTACTTCAGCTATACACTGACTACACAAAGCCTAGGACCATCTCAGCTCCCTGTCAAGGCACTTTTAGATGCTATCATCCTGCATTTTACAATGGTTTGTATTAATGGATAGTCACTCCTAACCAGCAGCATCAGCACCAGAGGGCTTACTAGAAATGCCATCAGAGGTCCTCACCCCATATGCATGTAGCAGAAAGTCTTGGGGAAGGAACCCAGGAATCTGCTTAACCAACTTGGATTACTGCCTGCCATTTCACACCGCTTATCCTGCTGGGGTTCTTGATTCAAGTCACATAGTAGAATTTCTGAGCCTTTACAAAACCAGACAACCAGGTCCTCACTATCTCTGTGTGGAAATATACAGGCACAGCTTTTGCAAAAAAAAAAAAAAAAAAAAAAAAAAGCCCTTTCCAGGATTCTAACATATACACAGCCAGGACTGAGAAGCACTGAATTTTTTTCATCCCTAGGAGATGTCAAAGAATTAAAAAACACCTGGACATTAGCTCCAGTCAGCCCCTATTCTGTCCATCTTTGCTCTTCCCTGAGCACCCAGATCTGAAGAAGAAGCCTCAAGATCACCTCACCTGCCATTTTTGTTTGTGTAGGTTGCTAGGTAGCCATGGTCCTGCCAGGTATGCACCGACTCCGCCATGCCCTGTTCCTGGAAAATGGACTGCAGACCTTTTAGGATGGTTTCGCCATCAGCTGCAAGACAGAGCAAAAAAGGTAAGACAGAAAGAAGCTTTCAGATTGAAAGCTAAGGAGACACAGGTTAATATCAAAATCTTACAGGAAAATCTGAATAAAGACTTGCCAGCATCACTTCCCCCTCTATCAAGAGTAAGAAGTATTCTTCCTGCAAGGAAAGGCAACATAAAACATCTGGTTATCCACTAACGACACAAAAAGTGACCACAAACAACTGTGCCAAGGACAGAGAGATATTCAGCCTAACTAGAGACAGCATAACAAAGTATATATTCAGCTTAACCAGAAATGAAAGAAACTCAAATAAGATGCCACTTCAGGTTAAATAAATTCATGAAGATACTGTGGGGAACCACTCAGACTGCTTCAAAGCTCAGAGGCATTTAAGGACACCCGAGGATGTGACCCTGCTTGTCAAGGACAGGTGTGTGGTGGGATACAGTTATGTAACAATGACTTAGCACAGGTAAAAAACACATGTGCTGGTTAAGGCCCTGTGTAAGAATGTAAATATGAGGTAAAAACCTGTATAAGAGTTATGCATTAAAAGATGTAAGTTGCTCACTCAGGCTCTCTGCTCTGCTCCATGCTGCCTGCTGTTGTTGCTAATGTCTTGCACACATGTGTTCTTCAACCTTGGGGCCTGACCTGCGAAAATCTCCATTACGCCCCTTGAGTGGCCAAAAGATAAGCAGTCCTAGAAATGCGATGGTCACTGATTGCTGACAATTATTATAAAAAAATTGAAACATATTTAGTGTCCATATGTTTTACAAAACATATATTGCTTACATAACTGGAAAAAAAATTGAACAGGAACATTCAGTACCAGTTCTTTTTTTTTTTTTTCCCCCAGTACTGGGGATTGAGCTAAGGACCCTGCAATTGGCAGGCAAGCGCTTATTCTACTGAGCTATCTCCCCAGCCCCTGTACCAGTTCTAAATGTTAAAAATAAAAGAATTCTATATGGAAATGCCTGTTGAGTTATGAGTAATTCCTCCTCCCCACCCTGCCCCAATCTCATACCTTGCTCCCAAAAGTAAAGTATCTCAAAGTCAAATGCATTAACTTCTAGGAGGTTCACATCATTTGGAACCTAGGACCCTCAAAAGCACCCAATATAAAATCTTTAAGGTTGGGGAGATAGCACAGTGACATAAACACCTGCCTGGCAAGCAAAAGGTCTTGAGTTCAGTCCCTAGTACCAAAAAAAAAATGATAATAATGTTTATTATTTTTTTGGTAGTTCCAGGGATTGAACTTAGGACAATAAAGTTTAGAAAGCAAGCAAAATGCAATTTGTTCTAGAGTTAGTTTCCCCTGCAAAGCAGTCACTCCCTGATAGCGGTCAAAAGAAGAACTAGGATTCAAGAAGAGTAAGTGTTCTCTACTGTTTCCTAGAGCCTCTGCAGGCTAGCACCCCTCGTGATGTAGCCTGGAAAACATCAAAACAAAGCATCCTTGTGACCTGAACAGAGGCACAGGAAAACCAGAAAGGTTCATTTGAGTGCAGTGTGATCCAAAAAACTGCCTTAGAATCCCTGCTGTAAGCTCAATAATGCCAAAACTGAATTGCAAGTAGAACACTTTTTCACTATGCATAAATAATCTGTTTCTGGTAGGAAAAAAAATACGCCCAGAGATTTTTGGCACTGTATCTCCAAGACTTTTATTGGTGAGAATGAAGGCCATAAATAGAATGTAATAGGAGGTTAGAGGCCAAACTGAAGGGCAGAAGTGTCTTATTCTTGCCCCTACAACATTTTAAATTACGTAAATTCACTGCTTTCTGTCCTACAGTAGATAGAACAGTAGCTTTCAAAAGGATATGTCTGCATCCTAGCTTCGGAATTAGGTAAGAGTCTTTGCTGGTCCGATGACATTAAGAATCTGGAGATGAGAGCATCTGGGTGATGCAGGTGGGTCCTGATCCCAACCACACACATCCTCAGAAGAGCCAAAAGAGAGCACTGAGAGCACAAGGAGCAGGCACAGTGAAGTCAGAAGCAGAGACTCCAGTGATAGGGGCCACAGCTGAGGAAAAGCCAGGCTCCTCCCCTTGCACCCTCAGGGGGGCACAGCCCTACTGCACTTTGATCTCAGATTTCTGGCCTCCAGAACCTTGAGAATAAATTCCTGTTTCTTTAAATCATCCAGTTTATAATGCTTTGTTAAAACAGTCCTGGCAAACTAATAGACCTATCAAAAACTCCTTTTTACTCAGTAAGAAATAACAAAAGGAACGTAAAAAATAGCACTGAAACTTTTAATCTGAATTGCCAGGGTCAGGTCAATCAAGATGCCAAAACCAGTGACAGCATGTACCTTCAAGCCCCCAAAGCAGGAAGGAGTAGGTAGAAAATAACTGGGCCACTGCCTCAAGATCTGTGCAATACCAGCAACAGAGGAGGGGGGTCGGGGGTCGGGGCAAAAAGTAAAGACGATTCTGACAGCCCTAACATCTAGAGAAACACCTCTAGAAAAATCGAAAATGAGTGTTCATCCCCAGCGAAGGGGTTTCCTCCCCTCAGAATGCAGTACCAGGGCTCAGCGGAAACCATGGGAGAAGAGGAACCTGCGTAAAGCCAGATTGGGTGCCAGGGTACTGGATAACAAGCCTCCTCATGACAGACAGAAGACAATTAGACAGACAAGTAATTCAAATGCTGAAAAGGACAGATTGAGGCGACTTCCAGGGAAAAGCTCCACAACAAGGAGAACACTGGCACGAAGCCACAGCGCACTCCCATTGCAACATAAGCATCTATAAGCAGGAACGGTGGCCCAATGAATCACTGCAATCTCACTCCTCGCACAACTGTGCCTTTAGGAAGCTCATTTGAGAGAAAACAATTTAGCTTGCTTTTCTGAAATTGGTTTCAGGAAATTAAAGGTGAAGGCCTGAAATATAGCTTCAGAATGGTAGCAGTTAAGACCGAGTTCCAAAAAAGTATTTGCTTCCAAGCTTGATAAAAAGAGCTAACCTGTTCATTTTGGTTTGTTTGGCATCAGAGCCTGGTATATCACTCGACCATGCAGATGACAGAGCTGACAGAGCTGAGCACAGAATGATGGGGAAAAGTACACCTAGCCAAGCAGAACTTATCCTGAATGCGAAAGCTGCTACATAATTATGTAACCCCTCTCCTGCAAGACTAGATGTTTCCTGTTTTGGAAGTTTATAAACAAATGATTGCTCCTCGTAAAAGGCCTCAAGACTTGGTTCTGCTGGCCCATTATGAAACAGAACACAAATACCCTATGTTGGTAAATAAGACTTCAGGTACAATGGGTGTGACCGAGCAGGTTGTAAGGCAGATCAGGACCCTGGTCCAGGGGACTGAGATGGGGGACTCCTGTTCCTTGGGCCAGGGAAAAGAGACATTTTTTGATCCATGCAAAGCTTTGACTAGCTACCAAGCCAAGCACGGCTGCACTCCCCTCTCACAGGCACAATTAGTAGAAAGGAAGGCATCATGTGGGATAAGGGTTTCAGCCAGGCTTCAAACTGAAAATGGTACCCTAAATTTTTCTTTTCTTTAATAGGTTACATGATTTCCACACTATGGGCTTAGCCACCCACCCACCCACCTCCTCCAGCAAAACAGGCCAAGTAAACATAGTATCTATGGCAGCCAGTCCTACGCTCACTCATGGGCCTCTGAATGTGCCAGCCCTGCCAGGAAGATGTCTACAAGGGACCACGGGGACCATGCCATTTTGCTTATTATCCACCTCACTTCAGATTCACTTTCCTGCTAATCAAAGCTTTCCTTTTCCCAACTGCTTCGAAGCCTTAGGAAAGACTCCAGAAAAAGAGGAGCTGAGGCCGAACCAACTCCCCAGTTTCTCTATATCAGAATCATAGTTTTAAAGTGAAAAACTGAAAACCAAAATTGTGCACTCTACTAGCTTAAAATGGTTCTTGGCTTTGTCTGCTAGATCTTGGGTGCTCAATTTTTCACAGGTAACACATGAAATTTTTTTTGCAATTGGCCGAATTCATCCTTCAGTAGAGTTTCTGTAACATATAGACCAGTCATTTTCAATCCCAGTTTTGCATTATTATAACCACCTGGGGATTTTTTTAAAATTCTAATACCACACTCTAGAACAATTAACTAAGCATGTGAGGTGAGATGTGGGCAACAGTACTGTTAATATCTCCCAGGGAAATACCAGTGTGTAGCTGTGGTTGACAAGAGCCGAGCTAAAGTATCCTACGCAGGAAGAAACAAGGGCTAAGAGTGTAGCACAGTGGCTGAGTACATGCTTACTGTGTGTAAGACTTTGAGTTCAATCTCCAGTGCCCAAAAAGTAAGAAAACAAAAAAACAATTCTACCATCTCCATACTAAATACACTCAAGTCACCAAAGGTAATTAAAATGTTCAACAGATAGTCTCTGAAGCCCTTGGTTCGGTCCTGACCAGTATAAAAATAAACAAAACCAGAAGGTCTAAAAGTCCAAACTTCACTAACTGACGCCATAGGTTAATTCCATGAAACTCTCCAGAAAAACTTACAGGTAAATAACCGAAAACTAAACATTTGTGCCTGTCTAGCAGAGAATATATAACATGACCACAGAAAGTGAACTTGCTCTATCAGCATTCCTCAGTGATTAGGGATGAGACTGACAATATGGCACAAAGGGCTGGCTTGTCCATCACTGGAATTTGGTCACACCAATCATGTCCACTGAAGATCAGCGGTGTTCTCCTTTTGTCAAAAAAAATATCCATACCCCAGTTGGCCCAAGAGCAAAATGGGTGCAATACAATCCCTTGACATGAGTCATGGTTGTGACTTCATGGAAGAAATAGCACAATGAAAGGGAATGATAGAGGAAACCTGCTCCACCCATGGCAGTCAAGAAGCAGAGAGGGAGGCCAGTGATAAGAACAGACCTTTCTAGATCAGGCTTCCCGTGACCCACCTGCAACCAGACCCACATTCTAATAGCACCTCCCAAAACTCCCACCTGTGCTTGGACAAAGCTTTGAGGGAGCGGTCTATATCAAAACCATAATAATCACTGATGTCTATGAATCAGAAGATAATGTGAAAGCAAGTCCAAATGCTTAAAAGATGTAAGTTTGCTACTTCAAGTACAAAGTCATCCAAACTAGGCCAGTTAAACATTGTCTGGCACAACTTCTTAGAAAACTTGCTTCAGAGGACAGGCAAGAATAATGTAATTAAGTGTATCAATTCAAGCCTTTCAAAGTATCCTGAAACACAGAGACCTCTCCCAAGAACAAATGTGTTCTTTACCCACTGAATAAAGCAATGTCCCTTTTTCCAGAAGACTTCCTGCTTTGTTTGTTCAATAATAACTTAGAATTAATCAGCTGGTCTAAATTGAATACACCACCATCAAAAGAAGGGAAGACAGGCAGAGCGAAGAAAGAACCAAGGCCCAAGTTTCCTCTCCCTGCTGCAGGTTCTGCTGGAGATCCAGTGATAGGCTTCTTTTCCAGAACCTCATTCTCTGATCCTGAGCATCAGCTCTGGATGGCTGAATCCCACATCTACATCCCCAGGTGGGCCCTGCCTCCACCGTCTGCTCACAGCACTGTTCCACCCATGAGTGTGAAATCGCAGTTGTGCTCATGCTGTCTCGCCACTCTTTCCTGGTTATACAGGACAAGCCTTGCCCATCTGAAAATTCAAAATTTGAAATGTTCCCAAAACCTGAATCTGCTTAAGCACCAACATCGAAGGAACAGACAAAACATTCCACAACTGATGTCATGTGATGGGCTATAGTCAAAACACAGGTATACAAAAAATATTGTAGAAAATTACCTTTACACTATGCATGTACGGTATACATGAAACACAAATGATTATTAGGCAGACACAGGGACAAGGGTTCCATCCTCAGCATGCTGTTCCGGCCCCACCCCTGGGATGTGCTTAGAGGAAGACTGAGCCTGATTGTGGTGGCATGTGCCTCTAATCCTAGCACTTGGGAGGCTGAAAACAGGAGAATCACTACAAGTCCAATCTGTATAGTGAGATCCGGTAGACCCAATACTAAATACAATGCAATGCAATGCAATACAACAGATTTTAAAAAAAAAGAAAGAAACACTTCTGGTCCCAAGCATTTCAGGTAAAAGAAACACAATCCAAGATTCCCTAAATCAATCTTCCCACTAGCCTCTTCCCACAAGTCCTCTACCACAGCCTTTCTGCTCCACCCAAACTGCTAGTCAGAACATTTCTCACTTAACACACTCAACTTGCTAACCATAAAATGGAGATGCTATTTTGCAAGCTTCTTCTACAGAACCCAGAACTAATGTTAGTTAGCTCATGACATCATGCATGGTCATGCACTGCTATTTAATTGCTGACCCAATAAAGTAGGCAGCCCAGCATGCATAAGCAGATAGATGAGCTCTAGTGATCCAACCTTAATAGCCCTGGAAATCTAAGAAGGTATGTTAACTAAACCTAAGAATGTGCACCTGATAAAAAAGAAAAGGGAAATTGAGGCCGGCAAGATGGCTCAGCCATCTAAAGCACCAGCTTAGGCAAGCTTAGGCAACCGCAGGGACCATGGTTTGATCCCCGGAACCACATGCTGCACCAGGCCCACCCCAAGGCAGGCTGAGCCGGCCATAATAAAATAAATAAATAAAATAAAAATAAAAAACAGGAAATTATGCTTCCATCAGAGTCCTGCTGTATAAGGGCTAAAATATTCCTTAACTGATGGCTATCAGAAGCTACCCTAAGGAAATAAGCAATTCTCAAACATCCAGAAATAAAACTGTGTCTACTTGTCACCGTGGCATATGGGTTTAAGTTTTGTTTTCAAATTTGAAAAATCCTCAACTAGGAAAATTCAGGCCATGGGCATCCTAGATGCTACACAGTCTTCCTGAAGACTCCACAACCTTGAGAATTTTGTACATGGACCTCATGTGACACAATGCTATGCTTAAAGGCACCAACCTGAGTGGTTTGGGATCCACCTGCAGGAGTGGTGAAGCACACTCCTGTGTCTGGGTGAATCACAGAAGCATGATTTTGGTGCTGTTCCCCTGCTGCCATGCTACCTAGCAGCCACGACTGAACTTACCCACTTCACTCTGCCCTACCCCTCCACATTATCTGTCCCTTGGAAAGAACCAACCATGAAATGATCCTCTGAAATCACGAGCCAAATTAAACCTGTCTTCCTTTAAGTTGTGGGTGCCAGGGACTATATCTCAGCATGAGAGTGACTAATCCGCCGCCCTTCATACCAAGTCATTAGACTCCAATGCCAGCTCCCCCTGCCCTGCTGTCAGCAGAGCCTTAAAGTTTCCTCTGAGAAAGCTGAGGTTGGAACAAAAGAATCTCTGTTCCCATTCCTTTCAACGTTCTCACATTTAAACAGCACCTGGTTTCTGAAATTGAGTGGTAAAATTTATTTGGGCCAAATGTATTTTTCATTATGAAGGCTGGAAATTCCACATCTCACTATCAAGGCCCTTCTCTGTTGCCTTATTTCCTAGAAATTTCTCCCATAAGTGGTAGGAGCTACTGATGTTCCCAAAGGTGATTAATCATTCCCATCACTGTGTCACACAGGCAGGGATGAGGCCCACGACAGAAGCTCCATTTTCAACCCACATCCTGTAGCAACTTTGGGTCGCAACATTCCAAAGCCCTACCATGCAACATGTGCCTGTGGTATTTCCAAAGCTCCATCCCCTGACGCTCAGATGCTCTCTGCAGTTCCCCTCAAGGGGGGAAAAGCGTAAATTACAGATGTCCCCTGCCCACACGCCCAGGGAAGGTAAGTAAGAGCCAGACTTAGGCTGTACCGTTTTTCTTCACACATAGATCAGCATTTTGGTTTTTCTTAATAGAACCCTAAACCTAAAAAAGGAAGAAAGGAAAACTGGACCCCAATCCAGTTTGATGTCATTTAGATATCTGCTATCAAATCTGTTGGAGTATTCTAATTTTTGTTTTACATATTTAGTACAGGGTCTACAGGATCTCACTACACAGATCAGACTCATGATGATCTTTCTGTTTTCAGCTTCCCATGCGCTGGGATTAGAGGTGCACGTCACCACGCCCAGTCTCAGTTCCTGTTTCAGCACACACAAAGGGGCAGCGCTGACAGGTCATGCCAAGATCAAACTCGGTCCCCACGTCTGCCTAATGGAGTGCTCTAATCTTGACGACATAACTGAGGGCACTGGTCACAACTCTGAACTATACAGAATAATTTATTCTTTGTAACTTACATATCACATTAAGATAGGAATGGGATTTTGAGTTACCAACACAACCATCATAAGCCCACTAAAAATAACGAAGGACATAGTGAGCTGGCATCACACACTGGTTACCTCTGCTACTTGAGAAACTGAGGCTGGAGAATCCTAAATTCAAGCCTGAACTGGGCAACTTAGAACCTGTCTCAAAAGAAAGAAAAAAAGAAAAAAAAAAAAAAAAGGCTGGCAATATAGTCCAGTGGCAGAACCCTGGTGGTTTGGCACTGCGTAAAGGTTTAAAATTTTTGAAACAGTCAGTGATCCCAACACTTGGGAGGCTGAAGCAGGAGCATCACTGCGAAGTCTAAGCCAACCTGGCCTACCTACTGAGTTCAGGGCCAGCCTGAACTACATAGTGGGACCCTATGTTAAAAAAGGGCAGGGTAAGTTGTGATAGGATTTCGCTATTTCAGGGGTAACTCTGAACTTCTGGGCTCAGGGAATCCTCAAATCTGAGCCTCCTGAGCAGCTCAGACTACAGGTGCTGCAAGCCACTGCATCTATTTTGAAAACACCTTCTAAGCTTATTTGGGCTGTGCTAAGCGTTATCATAAACTGGAACACTGAGAGCAACTCTGGGTTACTTGAAATTAAATGACACATAGGTATACATCCTTATATTTCACAATAAAAAATTCTGA
Source organism: Capromys pilorides (assembly GCA_004027915.1). Lineage (NCBI taxonomy): Eukaryota > Metazoa > Chordata > Mammalia > Rodentia > Capromyidae > Capromys > Capromys pilorides. The sequence continues at coordinate 712 of PVKN010008941.1, read as the reverse complement.
CATTATAATTAAATGTTGTAACTTTCTTGCTTCAAAAAGAGTGTGGCCATCAGGAGACTTAAGAGGCATTCCGAAGCCTACTGAATTTCCTGGGCTGGAAATGAAGGTCAAGCAGGTGGTTCCTGGGCATGCTTTACTTCAACAGCCTAGTTTCATATTCAGATCTTTTTACAACAGCTGCACAGTGATTAATTTCATCACACACAACCCAAGCAAACACAAATGTTTATAGCAGAAGGACTCATAATAGCTAACAAAAGTAGACTCAGCCCAAATATTCCCCCAGTTACAGGTGTCTAAGTATACCATGGGCTGTGCTTCGGCCACAGAAGAAGGACTAATAGGCACTACATTCAACACAGACAGACTCCGAAAAACATGATACTAGGAGAAAGCCCACCACAGCTGACCACAGAATGTATGATTTCCTTTACAGAAAGTGGCCAAAAACAGTGCATCCAAGGGACACAAAGCAGATTAGTGCTTGCCAGAGGCTGGGAAGAATGGGCAAAGGGTTGTGGGGAAAAAGGAACTCTTCTCCACTGCTGGTGGGAATGCAGATTGGTGCAACCATTATGGAAAGCAGTGTGGAGGCTCCTTAAAAAGCTAGAACTGGAAATCCCATTCAATCCAGCTATCCCCTTACTGGGAATTTTCCCAGAAGAACTGAAAACATCATACCATAGTGATATCTGTGCACCTATGTTTATAG
>PVKN010008940.1:0-24422 GCA_004027915.1 Capromys pilorides | reverse complement strand
CAGGGTATGAAACACCCTTTCTGTCCTTTCTGTAAGAAAACTGATGGATGAAAACTTCTTTCTCTTATTTGTGGTTCAGCTCCCATGACAGCCTATAGGATGGGGATGCTTCACTGTGAACATGTCTCTGTGGTCAGAGTTCAAGGGATTAAGAGCAATAGTTGAAGTATGGGTAAAAGAAGATTTTTTAAACTTTTTAAAAAGAGAGTACAAAATAGCATTAAAACATAAAAATTACAAATGATACAGAATTTCATTAAATGAAATAATATAATTTCACAGCATTTATTGCAATGCATCGTGTTGTCTTCTAACTAGCTGTTTGTATAGGCAAAATTGGAAGAAGAAAGAAATATATAAGAAATTAGGAAGAGAAAAAGGACAAAGATTTGAAAAAAAGAGGAGATAAAACAAATTAGGGAGGAACTGCTCCTTTCCTTAGACCAGCAGAAATCCACAGTACAGTTGTCCAAGCCATCCTGCTTACACACACACAGATAGATTTCTTCCCCAACTTTCAAATTGAGAGTTCGTTCTGTATCACAAGTGTGTTGTTCTGAGAACTTCATGAAAAGATACTTAATATCAGTGAATGTTTCTTCTGAGGGCTCTGTCCCCATGTCTCAGTGGTGTGTACCTGTGTGCTGTTGCTGTCACAGTGAGACAATCTCTGTCCTTCTGCCTCATACTCTTTAGCACTATTCCAAAGTTGAACTGACAGAAATACTAGTGCTATGTTACGTGATGAGAAAAACAGTCTTTCTTAAAATCAGTTTGGACAATCAATACATAAATTGGCTTAACACCAGCAGCTGATAAATCTTTTGTTCACTCAGTTTGTTTTCATACTATTAGAAAGAGACTACATTGAGCGCTTTAATTTCTAAAAAGCTGGCCTATGAAGTCATGTCTCCTTGAACTGTTTCTGTATTTTCACCCAGGTCCAGACAGAGCCCCATGGAGCACTCATGTGTATCTGCAGAAATATATTTGTTTTTGTGACTCAATTTAGGCAAATTATGAGGCAAAAATTGCATCTCAAAGGCAGCATTAATGCCAATAGTGCAATGTCTTGGTGCTGAGATAACAATTATGCGATTAGAACTTATGTCTTCAAGTTACGAATGTCACTTAAATGAAGTCTTCCTTGCAAAGAATTCTTGTCATCTCAAAAAGGTAAAAAGAAATTAAGTCTATACTCTAAGGTAGGAGTTATGATTTTAAATCTCTCCTATGTCATTGAACCATTTAATAATAGCAACAAATTTTGTTTTCATTTCAACATTTTGATTATGGCACAACCTCAACACACTATTTCCTACAATGTATTTATCATGGCTACAGATGCAAAGAAGCAAAGAAGTGCTCAAAGAAAAGAAAGCATTGAAAGAGGTTCTTAACAGTTATTTGCTTTAGAGAATAAGGTCAATAAAAATTAAATAATTAGCAGCTTCATTAATGTGATGGTGTTTGTTGCACATGTGTAACTAAAATCATTACTATTTCATTCATCTACAACACCTCCTACTTACTGGTACTTTTTGTGGAACCGGAACATCCTTGGTGTCCAAAAACCTACATCAATATGAATCTGTGGTCCTTGTAATTTCTCTCAATATTTTATATAGTATATGATGACTGCAATTAAGACATATAGCTTTGCTAGAATTATCCTCAAATTTCTGCAAGCAAATTCTCTAATTGAACGAATGTTTATGTTTCTCCAGTATTCAATATTAGTCACATTTACCTGAGTAAAATGTGTTTTTATTTAAAGTTACAAAGTACATGAACTCATTTGTGCTTAGAATAGTTTTGTTTGAAGAAAGTATTGTATTTTATCTCTATTTCACCATGCTTATATTACAGCCAGATTTGTTAATTTACCCAAGGTTATCAGTCAAATTTAGCGATGCAAAACTCTCAATATCAGTTCCCAGTACATTGATGATCTTAACAATATCAAGACTGTGCAGATGAACAGTGTTAGGATTCCATGAATCAAAGAGGCAGAGCCAATCAAGTGTTCTTTACTGTATACTACTGGAAAAATGTGAGCTGACACCGTGTGGCTACTTCGTAAATCTTGAAATCTGTGATTCATTAGTTAATCTCTTAATCACTAATCTCTTTCCTATGCCCTTGTTCTATGCCTGGGAGAACTTTCACATTGTATCCCAAATGGGTGGATAAACAATAGGCATTTAACTCATTTTTGTGATGCAAGAATGAATGCTTTGGACAACTTAATGAAATACAGCCACAGAAAACATCCATACAGCCACAAAGTGAATTCTAATTCAACATGAGTTTGAACTACATGGTAGGAAGAAAGAGAAAGGGAGCCCACAGAGGGATTTAGCTATTCACGTAAATATCTATTTTTTTTTTAAGTTAAAGATCCTAAGCAGTGTTGTTTTCTGAGACTTGAAGTATCTCATGATTTAAATTTGTAGCTAAAATAATGTTTCTAAATTTGAGTTTTTAGAAAACAATTTTTAAAAGAAAAAGTCACAAAGCACCTAAAACTGAAATAGAATACTTACTGGAAGAAGAAAATTAAAAACAGAATTTTTAGTCTTCTGTATGTTTTGATGATTTTCCCCTTTGTTTTGGTTTTAAGACAATATCAAACGCATCCAGGCATGGTGGTGCACCTTCTGTGGGATTGTAACTGATCTGAATTCATTCAACTCCTTTAAAAATTATAAATATATCAATAAGTAGATGTTAAGGAACAAGGAACCTTTTTTCCAGTCAGGAAGAGAAATATTTCAAGAAAGGAGGAGAAACAGGAAGGGTAGCTGTATCAGGAGGGAGAAGAGTTGGAGGAGAAAGGAAAGGAAATTAAAGAGAAAGAGGAAAGAAAACAGAGGGGAAAAGGGTTAAGGGAGAAAAAGAGAGGAGGGAAGGACAGGGAAACAAAACAAAGAAAATCAAGGGCTGAGGAGATAGCTCAGTGGTCTAAGTGCCTGCCTGGCAAGAGCAAGGAGCAAGGTTCAGTTCCCGGTACCACAGGCCACTGTGGCTGCTAAATCACACGCATCCTGTGCTGACCACCGAGACCAGGCAGGGTAGCACACGCCTGTACTCCCAGCACTGGGGAGGCTGATACAGGAGGATCACTACAAGTCCGAGCTGAGTAGCAAGACCCTGTACCAAGTGAATAAATAAATAAATAATTTTCTTAAAAGATTAAAAAGAAAAGGAAATCATACGTTTAATGTTTTCAAAGGCCGTGGTATTTTATTGTACAAACGAGTGGCAAACAGTCTCCACTATTCTCTGTGCAGTGCATGCAGTTGTATAAAGGACACCTCTATATGTCATTATAGTCTTCAACACAAATGCTCAAAATCTGCCCACTCACAAAATTTTGGATTAGAACAGTATAATAAGCAAAATTAGAATTTATTATATTTTTCTTATCTTAGATCAGCATACAGCTGCAAAAGCTATTTCCTTAACTCTGTAGGACCAACAAGTGAGATGAAAGGACTAACTACTAAAACCACGAAGCGGACACAATTGATAGTTCAGGCCTCTTCATTCATGGGTTTGTTCCAGAACTTAGGGACTTTGAAACTGTGCTTATGTATCTGTATTTATATGTTTGGGGTTTTTTTGTTGTTGTTGTTTGGTTTTGGTTTTGGTTGCTATTTTTTGAGACAGAGCCTCATTGTGTAGTCCAGGATGTCCTTGAACTCACTATTTAGCCTAGGCTGGCCTCAAACTCAGAGATCCTCTTGACTCAGCCTCCTGAACACTGGGATTATATGTGTGCTCCACCATGCCCAGTTTAAATAAGATTTTTAAAACTAAGGGGTATTTATTTATTTATTTTGATACATGGTCTCACTATGCAGTTCAGACTCATAATGATCCTCCTGTCTCAGCTTCCCCAGTGCTAGGATTACAGGCATGAGCCACAACACCCTGTTTTAGCAGCAGACACTTTCCGCAAGGGTTCCGGGACCAGCATGGCATATGGTACCAGGAATAAAGCTCAGGCCTTTGGGCTTGCCAGGCAGGTGCTTACGCCATCCAAGCTATCTCCCCAGCACAAAACTAACTAGCTTTTTAGAATTCGTTTTTCTTCTGAAGGGACGCTAAAAGCTGCATAAACAGGAGGCCCTACAACCTGCTCTGCAGCAGGTTATCCCAGGCAAATGTTAGAACTGCATTTACATTTTTTAAGCAACAAACTTACTTGGATTCTAAAAATGGTGTTATAAGCAAATGAACTTCATGTATCCCAATCACCCTCAAACAGTCCTATCATTGGTTACATTTGAGCTTCACATAAGTCACAGAACTCTTGTTGGCACTGTACTCAAGCTGAAACACGTAAACTTCTTCATCACTGAGAAGTTAATTTCTAGACCAGGGCAGGCTGGTACCAAGTCCCAAAACCATTTTCTTTTTTCTGATTCTGAGCCAGGCAGCAGCAGTCAATCTTCAGACACTTTGATGCATGAAGTATAACCCAGTTCATAAAGCAGGTGAAGACCGAGAACACATGACAATTAGGAGATAACAAGGAAGTAGGAGGACCACCCGGCCACCACTCCCATCCACTCCAACCTGTAACTTCATATATTGACATTCTTTTTCACATGACTTCATTTTCACAAATACTCTTCTTTAAGAAAAATAAGTCATTTACCCAGTGGATGACTAAAGCTACTTTCCTTTCCCAGTAACTCTCTACGGTTGGTGATGACTGAGAATTCTGTCTTCAGCCCTGGCTCAGTCCACGACCTCACTTGATTGGCACAAACATCTCTGCTTCCTGCCCTGACATGTGGCACTCCAGGCAGACTCTTGCTTTCTCTGGCTAGTGCTGCTTGAAGCCATCTGTCTAAACATGGAGTCCCTTGGCCCACACTCCCTCATGGCTCATGGTCAGCCCCTCTCATCTGTCTGAAGCTTGGTCTTGGCAAACACCAGGCAAACTACTCATGGCATTGCCTGTATTCTGAATAGTATTTAACTATGGAAAATTAAAGGTTTTGTAACAGTAGGCTTTAAATCTCCTTTGGGGAGGCGTCCTTTTCATCACTTTCTATCAAAGCATCAGGTGAACAAGACCCAGAGGGAAAAAAGAGGTTATTTGGAAACAGAAAACTAATGAAACATTAATGGTGGCTGCATAGTTTTTAGCTTTAAAACAAAATGTGGCAAGAACCTGGTGCTACCGAATGGTGGGTGGAGAGTGAGACCTGTATTTTCTCAGTCCCCTTGAAGATTTCCACAGTGCAGTCATGGCTTCAGCACTAGAAGGCTAAATGTGGGAAAGTTTTGAAGTGCTGCAAACTTTTCTTCATACCTAGCACCAAGAATTTTGAGAAATACACATTTTTCCCATTTTGGTAGATTGAGGCCTTACCAGGAGAACTGTGGGCCCTAAGTAAGCTGGTTAACCAGCTACGAAGCCGGTGGTGAAAGGCCAGATGCCACTGTCTTGTCTTCATGATAACCCCTCCTATGCTAAATTTCAACCCCAGAAATACCTTCAGAGTATCAAGAACTTGAGTGAGGGTCATGGGTGAAAAAGAGAAAGGAGTATCTCCCAGATGAAGTCTCTTTTCAAAACTCTTAGTGATTTATCCTTTTCCCTCTAGTCCTCAGTGTGCATAGTCACTGTACATTTACTTCATCCTATCCTAAGGAAGCTAAGCACTGATTACTAAAATTAAATAAATCTTGAAAAGTTAAGGGTATGTATTCACTAACTATTCAACTCTGTGATATAGCTACAGTTGTTATTCTTTTCCTAAACTGTAAAGAGTATGTGCATGTGGAAAAATGTCTCCACTATATGGCAGTCACCATAAATAATGAGTTTAAGTCACTCTCATAATATCACCAAAATTATAATTCAAAGAAATAATATTAGAATGATCTAGACTGAACAAACAGAAAACATCTCAAGCAATAAATATCAGGTTGATCTCAGGTTCCATATTCACACTGAGTACCCAAAGGCCTTGGCACAACATTTATGAACTTTTAAAAAAGGAGCATTAAAGGCTGACCAAATAGCTCAGTGGATTAAAGTGCCTGAAAGTAGGCATAGGGGCCAGGGGTTCAATCCCCATACCTGCAACACCAGCCCTGGCCACCACCACCCCCTCCCCACCACCCCACCCCCCACCCCAGCGCCCGGACACACTGAGATGGCAATTGAGACTGGATGTGGTGGCACCCGCCTGTAATCCTAGCTCTTGGGAGGCTATAAACAGATAGATCACTATGAGTCCGATCTGGCAGTGAGACCCTAAACACCCTGTAGACCTTTCCCTGAAATAAAATAAAATAAAAATAAAAAGGAGCGCTGCTCCCCTACTCTAGCCCAGAGCATGATCCCTAAGCAGCCTTCCCTTCCCAGGCTGCGTGTGATTAGCCTTGCGCAGCCGTCGACGGGCCAGCTATACTCTGTGGCCTGGGTGCTGTAAGAAGTAAAAGGGTCTCCAAAGCAGGAGACTCACTGGGACAGGAAAGCCACTGGAAGCCCGTGCTGAACAGCACCGATACTGCCGCTATGCACAGCTCAGGAGCGTGGCCAGGGCTTTTCCTTTTACACGTTAGAACATCTGAGTGATCAGCATTTAGCTATTTTACCAAGAAAGAGCTGTATAAATTTAAAAATGTCTTTTAAAAGAGTAAGAAGCTGAATTATAGTGATGATTTGGTAATCTTAAAAACATGGAGAGGAAAGAATGCTTGTAAGTAAATCAAAAGAACGTAATTTTTGTTGAAATTGATTTCATTGTTATAAAATTAACTCTGGAAGGTTTTCTTACCACTTTGCTTTTGTTTACACAAATAAAGTAAAATAGCCAGCAGAAACATTACCGCTAGGGAAGGTGGTGACTTCAAGGCTAAGCACAGAGCTCAAGAGAAAAAAGAAAGTAGTGTTTCTTTGAAAGAGAAAAGTACAGTAAATTCCTATCATTGGAAAAAAATAGTATCTAGGTCCAGATGCCCCACCACCCACGCAGCCACTACTAGGAAACCTTTCTTTGCTCCTTCTCCATTCTGCAACCAGAAACACTGAAACGATACCCAAGATTTGGAGTCAGATGTACGTATGCTGGCAGGCACTGATCCGAGTCATTCCCTGAATATCGGGCCTGATCTCTGATGGTCTGTGGCTTATATGGAATAAGCAGGCAGGAAGTACAGAGGCAGAATGGCTGGTCAGTCAGGGACTGGCATCTACAATGTGCGTCCTAGCGACCAGGCTAGCCCTTTCTAAGAGACAGGAGCAACCAGAGCTTGAACAGGAACTATTACCTGGCCCCTAAGAGACTGCAGTGTGCTGGCTTGGGGTGGAGGTGGAGGCATTTTTCTGCTACAGTTCCACATCTTCCAGTGATGCTCTATGGCAATTTTAATCTTCATTTTGAGACTTGTGAAATAAAGGAGCCTATGTCTGTCTGGTGAACTAAAAATGGCAGCAAAACACAGCCACTGTAATTGGTTAATCGTCAGTCAAGGCCAGCCCAGCGCAGAGCCAAGCCGTGCTCCCGCCCCAACTGCATGGCTTCCTCAGAGCTGTGCCGCAGCCAATTGGGTTCACCATGTTTCTCAGTCAGTTGATTCAGCTGCAGCAATTTAGACATGGTCTTTCCCCAGACTGCGCTCCCCTCTAGATGGGTGTCACGGCAGGCAGCAACGCCCACCATTCAGGCCACTCCTTTCATGCAGAAACAGCCTGGGATCACAGGCATAAATTATGGGCTGAATTGATTCAGTGTTTCTTGTTTCCAGAGTGGAAAAACTGAATAAACGGTGTTTGTTGCTTTGCTATTTTAGTCATTGCAGAATGTTTAACTACTAAGTTGATTTCACAACTTTTTAAACATGTTTATACTTTAGAAGCATTTATATGAAGGCTGTCTTTTATATGGTTTTATTTTTTATTTTTGGTAGTGCTAGGTATTGAACTCAGGGTATCAAGCATGCTGGGAAAGTGTTCTGATGAGTTTCACCCCTAGCCCAGAAATTTTTTAGTAAAAGATTTTCCCCATGAATACTGATGGTGAACAGCTAAGATTTCCATCCATCTCCACAGGGGAGCACGTCACTTCTGCTGCACCGGCATGTCAGCCATAGTCCTGAACATTTCTGTTCAGATGTCCCAGGCCTAGGACTGATTTCCAATCACTGGCCCATTTGTTGTGTAGGAGTACGCATGTCTGCCCGTAGGTCCGCCGCTGGGCACCAACCTCTTTCTGCTTCCTCCTTCATCCAGTTATCTTTTTCCCTACTCCCAAGCTCGTGCAGAGAAGCTCAGATTGCTCTGCCTCTCTCACTACCTGCACTTGTGAGCCTGACAGTGACAACATTTCAGCTACGCAGTGAATCCCTTGCCAGTTTGACCATATATTCTAAGTCTGCCATGCCCTACCTGTGCCCCATGGGCTGCTTGCTCTCTTATTATATATTATTATAGTAAAAAATACAGAGTGGGCTGCAGAGACAGCTCAGTAGAATAAGCATTTGCCTGGCAAGCACAGGGTCCGGAGCTCAATTCCCAGTACCGCAAAAAATAAAATAAAAAATACAGAGAAATTCTGTTGCTTATAGGCATTAACTATATTACATATTTTATGTGCAGCCCAAGACCATTCTGCCCTCTTAGTGCAGCCCAGGCAAGCCCGAACGCTGAGCTGACGCATGCGCAGAGCTGACGTATGACTGCTCCTGGTCCTGAGCACTCTTTAACAGTGCGACTCTACCATTTACCATTTGGTCCGTAAGCACAGGCAAGAGTCAGGGAGGCATTGGCCCTGAGCCTTTGCAAACGCACCCAACGTTACTATCATCTGAGACCGTAACTGCATATTTAGTGCATATTTAGCAATATTAGGTGACACTAAAGTTGTGAAAAGGAGTTTCTGTCGGCACTTCCTTTTGTTGCTATGACTTAACTTTCACAGAAGGAAAACACCACCCCCTCTGAAAGTTGTAGCAGCGACTTCTCAGAGTGTTAAATTGCACAATTTTAGTGTTTATCTGCTGATGTATTCTACTATCTTTTATTTCAAAACCAGTGGGAGAGATGGCACAGGAGAGTCTGTGAGAGCCGCTGCCAAGGAAGCGGTCTACAAAATGCTGTGTGAGTCTTTTAAGACAACAGACAACCAACATAAACTTTTTGATCTCTTACGGGGTGACTGGTGCTTTGCTAGGAAGAGGTAGTGGGATCCTAAGTTCACTGGAAATGCTTTACTGTGGGATTTCATGACTAAATCCTGGAATGATTCATTCTTGCTGCTCCTTGATCCTCTTGTTGCATTTCCAATCCAGCTGTGTCACCTCTCTCCATTTTCACTGCCTCCGTGGCCGGCCATCTTTTTCCTTGTGGACTGCTTCCGTAGCCACCTACAGGTTTCTGTCCTTAGACTCCTGTCTGCCTCTCGTGTGTTCTGTACGCATAGCCAGAATAAACTTAGAGCTTGTGGCAAATCTCAGCAGTGCCCCAACTCCACCCTTATCCCCAGGACACCTGACATCTCACTTCTGGGCCTAGCTGACCTGTCATGGCCCTTGCTTCCTGGGGCTCCCTCCCACTGTTCATTCTTTCTTATGCATTTGGCTTGCAGTTTATTGTCTGACTCCCTCAATGGACCCTGAATAGCACAGGGCAGCGGGCATTCTTCTTCAGACACCAATGCTCCTGTAAGCCTAGCACATCAACTGATGCGTACTAAGTATTCAAAAAATTCTTGCTGGATGATGAGGAAAAGCCACTTGAATTCGGTATTAGCAGTAAAATATTGTATGATTTGCGTGCTGATGTCTTCTTGGCTCTCATGCAGAGCGACAGGTCCCCAAGAAATGTCATGATCAGCTTTCAAAAGCACAAGTTGCTAGCTCCTAATAGAATGCCCCTTGAAAACTGCCATATGCAAAGGTTGACATCCTATACAATCAAAGGTGGTGCTGCTGATACATCTCCTGGGATTGTTCCAAAGAGAAGAAGGTATTTTGAAAAGAAGTTGAAAGAAACTATGGGAAAACTCTTCAAAATGTGAAAATGCACCCACGTTCAGGAAACAACATGAAAGGAAAAGCTGCTGGCAGTGATGATGACACCAAACTCCAGCATTTACTAGAAATACAGACCAGAGGGGGAAACTAGATAAGCTTTTCAAATGTCATTGAGAACCCACTTAATGCTTTACCTCTATAACTGTCATAGAATTAACGTCGGAGCAATGGAATGCCAGACCTATTTAAAGTCTCCAGGGAGGAATAAATTATAGTGTTTATGATAAATGTGATCATATCTCACAATCTCCAGCTTTAGCCAACATACTAACCCTACAGCAAAAAGGCCAGGCAGACTAGACACAGTTCTATGTTCACCAAGGATTTAGATCACAGCCAAATTGTTACTGACTTGATTAAATATTCTTTCACACCCAAGAGACCGAGTATGGAGGTTCATCAGGAACACAAGACTAAGGTGATGGTATTGTGTTAAGCTTCTTAGGCCAAAGGAAAGTCTTTGACCCAGGACAATGAAAGCTAGCAATAAACTGGAGAGAAACTATTTTGGCTTTTATTCCTTTGTAATGAAAGGGCAGGTATGGAAAGGTAACATTGGCATAGTTCCCAACATGTTTAATGAGCTCCCAAGCAGAACAGTAATAGGAATTTTAAGTATAGCATTGCATGACTTACTCATCTGTAGGAAATTGTAGGCATTTCCAGAAAACACTAAATTCTTTACCTTTTGTTAGCTAGTTGATTAATGGCTCACCATTCCACTCTAGTGTGTTATAACAAGGGTGTTCCCATGTGCAGTGAACCACACCCTACATATCTGAAAGATTGGATCAAGATAGTTGTGTGAAGAGACTGAAACCTGCCAGTCATTGAGGATTGTATTTCAAGAGCTGAGAAATTGAGTACCTATTGTCTTTCATGACCCTAATTTTCCTTAAATAAAGGTTTTAAGAAATTAAAAGGATGTACATGAAATATCATGAGGCAGAAAATTACTGGGCAAAATCAGCAAAAATCAGCCACCTCTCTGTTTCTGAAGTTTGGATTCAGTATCAGGGACCAGGATCAGGAGTTCTCAGACTACTCCCCCAAAGGTAACCACTCTGTAAATTCCCAGTCTCCACACCTGATATCCATGGAAGGAGGACTGACTTTCTTTGTCATGGTTTGGATCTTGAGTGCCTCACAAAAGTCTCTATGTGGTCATACGTGAGCTGCCACTACTTGACCAAAGGTCTTCTCTTACTCTGCAAAGTTCACTCATTTTTCATCCATTAAATTCTTTTCCATTAAAGAAGTATAACATATTTAGATTACCTTTCAAGAGAAATATTTCTGCTGGATCTCACCCAAATACTGTCAGTTTTTCTCATTCAATAAACCAGTAGATTAAGAATGTCTCCTTTCTCAAGAACTCTAGCTATAATATACTGAAAGTGAATGGCACTAATATAATAAATATAAAAATATTAACACATATTAGATACCCTGAGACTGTCACATCACAGTATATTAAGATCCTTGCATCCATTAATTCTCTACTGAATTGCCTAAGAAATATCCCTGGCAGAATTCTGTGCTTTTAACTATATGTTCAGAATAAGGGACAAAATAGTTTCTCTCAGGTGTCTCAAGTTTCTCTCATTCTTACTCAGAATTTCATGTGAAGTGTATATCAAAAAGGATTGTGTCTTCTGTATCATATTGATGAGATGGGTCCATGTACTTTTTGAAATTTTATGTTAAAAAGTCCTACATGTAAAATGGAGGGAATGTAATACAGAATATACAGTGCTTTCTAGACATAGTCTGTAATAAATCACTTGGGAAGTGTTAAAGATCCTGGACTCTCCACCATGAAATTCAATCAAATAGGCCTGAGAAGGAGCCATATGGAGCATTTGTTACAACCTCTCCCACAAATAATTCTGACTACTAGGTAGAGTTAGGTCTAAAGTATCTAAAGTATCATTATATTTCCACAACAATATTTATGGCTTTCTGTTTTATATATTTTTAAGTCTTTCTGTTTTGAGATAAAGATAGGTGAATTTGCAGTTGTAAGAAATGATACAAAGAAATACCAGTATCCTTTAGCCAGTTCTCCTCAATCTTTAAAAAAAAAATTATATTATTTTTTTCCTCAATAATATCTTGCAAACCCATTGGACAACATCTCAACCAGGATATTAACATTTATGCAACCCACCCGTCTTGTTCAAATTTTTCCAGTTTTATTTATGCTCATTTGTGTTGTGTGTGTGTGTTGTGTGTGTGTGTGTGTAATTAGTTCTATGTGGCTTTATCTCCATGTATGTTTGTGTATGCACCACCACAGTTAAGATACAAAGCAGCTCCATCACTGGACGGATCCCTTGAGTGCCCTGTTTATAGCACATTGCCTTGCTCCTCTTCTCTTGACAACTAGCAATCTGTGCTCTGTTTGCACAGTGCTGTAATTTCTATAATGCTGTACAAATGGAATCAAGCAGCATAGGTTGGTCCAACAGAGAAATCCACATCTTGATCCCCAGATACCCTGAATACATTACCCCACATGGTAAAAGATACTTTGCAGATGTAATTAAGGATCTTACATGGAGGAAAGTATCTGAAATTATCTGGGTGGATTCAATATAAACACGAATTTCCTGATAAGAAGGAAGCAAGAAGGTCAAAGATGTAAAAGTAGAAGTCATGATGACAGAAGGAGTGTTTGGAAGGATACTAGGAAGATACCATAAGCTGAGGAATGGTGGTGTTCCCTGGAAACTGAAAAGGCAAGGAATGGGTTGTCTCTGTAGAAAGAAAGAACATTGCCAATACCTTGGCACTGGAAAATCTTGTGACTGACTTTGGGTTCTGAATTCAGGAACTGTAAGATAATAAATCTGCATTATTTAGGCCACTAAATGTGTAGTGACTGAGCAACATAAAAAGGTGATATAATATTTAAACTTTGACACCCTCTTATTTCTCCCTTAGCATAATTTCTTTGGAATTCATTCAAGCTGTGTAAATCAATAGATCATTTCTTGTTACTGCCATATAATATTTCATGATGTGGATATACTACAATATGCTTAACCCATCACCTAAACAGAGACATCTGGGTTGCTGCTGCTCTTGTATTATTACAACTAAAGCTGCTGTAGACATTCATAAATAGAGTTTGGTGTGAATATGAATTTCTATTTTGGAAGAGAAACACAGTTGCTGGGTCTTATGATAATTGAATATTTCATGTATCTGCCAAAGTATTTTCCAGAGTGGCTTCATAGTCCTTCCAAAATATTTGAGTGATTCAGCTGAATTTTTGTCATTTTGTTTTGTCACTATTATTTTGTTAGACATTCTGATAGGAGCGTAGTGATACATTTTTCAAATTTTAATTTTCATTTCCTTAATAACAAACGATGCTAAGTGTTTTTCACATGTTTTTTGTTAGTAAATCCTCTTCAAAGAAATGTTTATGATTTTGCCTGTTCTCTAATTGCATTTTTGGCTTTTTACTTTTCAGTTTTGAGAGTACTTCACTATCTATATGCTATTCAGTTTTACAAATATGTGTTTTGCAAATATTTTTTAAATGGGTAACTTGTATTTGCAGCTTGTTAGCAGAGGTTTTATAGAATAAAACTGTTGTTTTGTGAAGTCCAGTTTATTAATTTTCCCTTTTTGGTCATATTTTGGATACCAAGTCTAACAAATATTTGTCTATTTTTAGAACCTAAAGTTTTTTCTTCTTTTTCCTAATAGTTTTATAATTTTACATTTTATTTTTGAATCAGTGATCCATTGAAGTTTTTTTTTTTAATGCAATAGAACATTTAGATTGAGGTTCAATTTTTTTTACCTGCAGATTTCAGTTGCTCAAGCATCATTTGTTGAAAAAGATATACTTCATCTAGTTGATTTTTAAAAAATTTCTTCTCAAGAATAAAAAGGGGTAGGGCCAGTGAGATGACTCAGCAGTCTAAAGCACCTGTTTAGGCAAGCTTAGGCAGCTGCAGAGACAGTTCGATCCCCAGCACCACATGCTGCGCCAGCCCCATCCCCATCCCCATTCCACAGGGCAGGCTGAACCTGCCATTATGTGTGTATATATATATATATATATATATATATATATATATATTTATGGCATTTCTTTAGATCTATATCTGGTTTCTGTCTTCTGTTACACTGATGTATATATCTGTCCTTTTGCACAATTTAGGAAAAACCAGTATCTTTTTTGAAATCTCCAAACTATAAACACAGTGCATCTCTTAGTTTAGTGATCTGAATCTTTACCAGCATTAGCTAATTTTCAACACATGTCCTGTACGTTTTGCTTACTTTTTATGTAAGTATTTAGTTATCAGGAGGATACTTTACATACAGTCAAACCAAATATAAGTAGAAACATACAAACTTTTTGACCAATGAGAAAATCCTGGAAAGGAAAACAGAAGAGTTTGAACTGAAGAAATGAGTGCTCTGAGGTGGCAGAAGGAAGGATGTAGGAAGTAGAGCAATCAGCAGCACTCACAGACACAGACCATGGGCCGGAGAGTCAGCTCAGCCAACTAAGGGTCTGCTTTGGCAAGCGCAGGGACCAGGATTCGATTCCCCATCCCGCGCCCCCCCCCCCCGGTGTGCACCGAGCTGGCAACTGAGTTTGGATGTGGAGGTGCATGCCTGTAACCCCAGCACTGTTGAGGCTGAAAACAGGAGTATCACTGAGAATCCATGCTGTATAGTGAGACCCTGTATCAAATATATAAATGAAGGGGAAAAAAAAACCAAAGACAAAGATAAAACTGCCAGTTCACACCTCTTTGTGTGTTTAGTTGGTAACTACATTGTAAGGAGAAAAGTTATAGATTGGCTTTGATACCCATAACTGAACTTAGCGCTGTCAAGCCTGACTTAGATATGGCCCTCTCTTTTGTAGGAAGGAAAAGCAAGCCAACTGCAGCCAGCCTTCATCCTACTTGAGCTCATGATTTCTCTTCTTTTTAAGGGTATCTTTTGCTATCAAAGACGGATCAGGGTATTAGAAGTTGCATTCACATGACAGGGGACTGATCCATCTCTTGAGCTCTACCTGTGACAAGCAAGTCACCAGAATCCATGGCCAGGACAAAAGCAGAAACAAAGTTCCTGACATTTTCTTTGACACTCTGACCACCAGACCACATTTCCACCTTTTAATTTCCACTCTGTCCTCCATACAGTTATATCACTACCTCTCTATATTCATAACACATGGCATAAATTAGAAGCTGAGCATAAAATGTGCTTGAGAAGGCCTGACTGAACAACTGCTACAGCGGGATCAAAAGGTAATTTTAAGAACATCAAATGCAAGTTCTTATATCAATAATGTTTCAAAGCTTTATCCCACGTCTGAAAGACAGGACAGCCCAAGTCCCTGGGAGGGCAACGAAGCAAGGATTAGGACATTTTTTTCTTACCTGGGGAATTGATAATATACATATGACATCTTAATTATTGTTGATCTCTCTCTTTGTCTCTGTCTGTCTCTGCCTTCCACCCTGAAATTCTGAAATTCATGCGCTAATAGTCATATTGCTGGAAACGGGTACATGGTAGGCCCATCCCCTAAAGAAAACTGGATCTTCCCTAAGTCTGTGACTTAGGGAAGGATTCAAACTCCTCAGGAAAGGATTCAAACTGGCTCTGAGTGATTGATTGGGAATCTACCCTGGAACTGCACTGGAGGCCAAAGGATCAGAATAGCAGAATATATTGGGCAGAAAGACTCTCAAGGATTATTAAAAGATAATTGGGGAAAAGCTCACTGGGCTCTGTACAGATGAAATATCTCAATGTTAATACTTCTTTCCATTATAAATTTGGAAATAGAAATTCCCTATTAAATTACTTTGTTTATAAGGCAGCGAGGTTGAGTTTTACCATGTTGTCAAATCCTTCACACCTAGACACACAGCCTAACAGACTGTTATTTCTGCATTAGTATTTCATACTTGGAAAATAAAACATTAAGATTTTTCACCAACTTTATTCAGAAAATATAGACAAATTTAGTAATCTGATTAAACTGGCACCTAAAAGTAATGAAGGACATGTTGACAATTTTCATAAATCAGGAATTTTAAGTCATCTTTTTTGGGTAGTATGACCCAAAATAAATCATTTGGCTCTTTTGGTCCTTCAGTAATTTATTTGTGAAATGGAAAAAGATGTTAATATACATACGGTTTAAGTTTTAGAATTTTTGTAAATAGCTGTTGAGTTACTATGCACAAAAAAAAGCTTTATAAGCTTTTTATAAAGCACTATATCAATAAAAGGCGAAACATAATCAGACTGTGTTTGGATTCATGCTATTGAAAATAAATATAATAATCTTATTAAAGTATATATTTCTTTCAAAAAAAGAAGAAAAATAATTTATATACATGATCACAGTTATTTCATAAAAACTCATTTGAGGTTAATTAGGGTACAAAATATTGTCATTACTTCCCTGGAAACAAAAGTGAAGACAAAATAAGGAACTTGCCAAATTTAACATAAATAGTCATGAAATAAGATTTTTGGTTAACATAGGATACTAAACAAATTTCAAAAGCCTAATTTAAGCTGTCATCCTATATATATCCCTAGAGAAAAGTGCTTCTCAGTTCATAACATAGCCAGGGAATGACTTCCCTGCCACTGCTTCTGGAAGAGGGACGCTTGGAGGCAAGAGCTGGAGCCTTGAAGGTCCTGGCTCGCAGTGTCCTCATCTCTGCTAGCAAATGTAAACCGCCAGTCCACCCAGTTAGCTGAGCTCTCCCCAGGCAGCCAGCGAGGTCCCTGCTGCTCTTCAGCCCCTAGGAATTGAGAAAAAGCCCTCGCAGGTCCTAGCACGTAACTGAGCACCGCAGAGTCAAGATGTTCTCTTTGCAGGGTGTCGTGGCGGCCCATGCCTGTGATTCTAGCCCTCTGGGAGCCTGAGTCAGGACGATATCATGTTTGAGTTCAGCCTGGGCAATTCAGTAACTTGGCAAGACCCCCTCAAGAAGAAAAGTTTAAATGTATAATGAGGAGGTCATATCTAGTCGTGTAGCTTGGCATAAAGGCCCATTGTTCAATCTCTGATACAGACAGAAAAAAAAAAATCCTTATTGAATTCTATTCCACTCTCAGTTCACCCAGATATTCCCAACAGGCAAGAAACAACAATGTGTTTGTCTAACACCTAAGTTTTATGGAGAGGAAATTTTTTTTTCTAAAGGTACAAGAAGTCATTAACAAGAAATTGATTTTTGCTCATATTCTTTTTAAAAAGAGGCGCACAATCATACAACAATTTCACAAATACTCTCTCAAAAGGATCCAAAAGTTGATCTCAATATAGCTGAAAAGTCAGAGTAGCTTCAGCTTCCTGCTTCTGGTCCTATGGCTGACACTGGATAAGGATTTTCTGCAGATTGTCCCGGTCATGTTTGTTTTTAGTCTCGCTGAGAGGCCCTTGTTTACTTTTCTTCTCTTTAATAATTAAAATAGATCTGAGAAGGCCAAAACTAAAGACTCCAAGCCATTTCATGGTGATGGCATTGATTACATCTGCTTGCATTTGCTCGTTAGGATCCCTTGTCCAGTGGAAATGCTCAACCACACTCCATCCGTTTATTATCATACAGGTACCCTAGATTTATTCTGCTGTATTCATTTAACTGGAACATTACTGAGAAATATTAGGTAAATCACCCCAAATGACATAAGGCCTTTTCCTATGAAGATCGTAAGTAATTTGTATGCCATTTGTTCTCCAAGGACAGGGTTTTTGTTGTTGTTATTTGGGTTTTTTCCCCCCCTTTGGTATTAAAGTGAAATCAAAAGTAAGGTACATTGATTTACAGGAAATTGTTCCTTTACACACAAATCCACCATTTAAAAACACTGTTTTAGGGGGCTAGACTGAAGGAAGGCTTATTTTTTGAATCGAGCATGTCACCAACTATATCAATATCTGTTTACAAGCAGCTTTGCCCAATTCAAGGGTGCAGAGCTTGCAACAATATTTATTTTAACTCGTTTATTTCAAACAAGCAACGTAAGATTAAGTTGGTGAGGGCTCACTTCCAGGGAAAACTGGATTCACAGAAAAAGAGTAAGGTGGGCGGGGCAGCTGGGACATATAGTGAATGGTCAACAGAAAGATTAGTACCATTTTTCTAGGAAATAGTTCTTTCTCGCTCAACCTAAAAAGGAATGATTGTGAATCCCTTTCTTCTTCAATGTGAGGACTTTGAAAATCCCCCCAAATTTTCCACTTACCATTTTGAGCTTACAAACAGCCCTTTTAGTGCAGATTTAAAAATGCCCGTATGTCATGGAGGATGTGAGCCCTTTGGTGACAGGTACTAAGCTGTGTCCAAAACCTACTTTTCCAGGCCCAGTGCCAGAGCTCCTCATGGAAGGGTGACATATGCCCCAAGGAAAAGGAAAGAATGAGCACAGCCATTTTGTATGGGTCCCAGTTGGAGACTCCTCCAGCTACCCAACTTCCTCTTCTTCAACTTTCCACTGAGATGGGATTGCAGTCCAGCCAGGATATATTCCTATTTCTGATTCTTCTAACCCAAGGCCTCATTGCTAGATAGATTTCTTCCTTCAGGAACAAAGATTGCAAGAAGGAAAACATGTTGAGGAGATGTGGGAGTATTTGCCCATCTGCCCAGGATGCACCTACCTGCTGTGCTTCCTTTGGAATGTGAGATTATCAGGGCAGAGAAGACACAGTGGCGGGAAGTGAGGGCGGGGTTTTTTACTTTCTGCTGTGTCTTGTTCTTGAATTTCATATAAAAATATTCAATTACTAACGCATGCGTAGTTCAAACAAGGCTGATGCCTTCCAGGAAGCCACAAGTTATTCCTGTGGCTGAGAACCACCAGAGTTTTGAAATTCCACAGAAGATGATAATATAAGGAAAGTATTTCCTGATATATGACCAGGACAGACACTGGTAATTTAGATTTGATTGGCTTTTGCCTTGACTGTCTAATTATACACTGAAATACAGAGAACTTGTCATCAGCCATTGGCCATGATTCCAAAACCTTATTTTTCATTGGTATTGCCTTAAAAAATAAGATTTGCTGTTTTTTGGCTTTTAAATCAGTAATTTATTATGCTCTGCTCCCATGGGCCATCTCTCAGCATCATGCAATCATGGGCAGAGGAGGAAAGTGTTAATTCCTTTGCTTTGCAAAGAAATACAAAGAACACTGCCCACTGCCCACTGCCCCAGAGTGGCACAGACATGGGTGGCACTGGCAGCCCTTACTCTGCCTCCTTTCCCGAATACAACGTTGCATCTCTGCCAGTGCCTTCAGCAACAGTGTGAGTGCATCTGGTTTTGCTCTGCTTTCCAGTGCAGGCAAAGCAGAAGGTTCCGATCCACAGCTCACTTTGTTTTACTTAGCTCTCTCCAGAATGACCTCCTATATATTCTAAGAAGCAGCTAAAAAAGAAAAGAAGAACAAACATAGAAAACAAACAGGCACAGAAAAAAAAAACAAAACTGTTCATTAAGACTGTAATGCTACATGCTACCAGACAACCACTTCAGCTTAACTGTCCGTGTAATGCAAACTATACATTTGGCTAAGGGGAGGAGGGAGGAGGGTTTTTTGTTTGTTCTATTTTAACTTTTGTTTTCTTTTATTTTCTGAATTAGGTGGGATTTTAGAAATGAATTTGCATATATTCTGTATGTCCCACTTTCATGACCCTGGCTTACTTCTACTCCCCTTTCTGTTCATGTCACCTTGTGCTTGCAGGCAGACAACATCCATTTCTAACTTGGTTTGTAACCCACTGCCACCCCTTCAGGTCCTGGTACACGCTGACCTTGGTGCATAGAGACAGTTTCCGATCTCTCACTGCTTCGTGCCCCACCTCTGCAGCATACCATGCACTGGGATCTTCTCTGAGGTTTCAACTTTTCTTCTTCTCTTCTCCTCTCTGCTCTGTTCTTCTCTGCTCTACTCTTCCCCTCTCTTCCTGTCTTCCCTTCTTTTTAACACTGAGGATTGAACCCAAGACCTTCACCCTCAGCCCAATTTTTTTTTGAGATCATGTCGTTAAGTTGCCCAAGCTGGGTGCAAGCTTGAAATCTTCTTGCTTCAGCCTTGGGCACCAGCACAACTTTCCTTCTTATATTGTCTTGTCTTCTTTGGGAATAGGGCATTATATAAATTCAGGTGTCTACATTAACTCATTTCAAGCCTCATATACCTTAATTCTCCACCATCGAATCTTAACTCTGGCCCAAAATGTCCTCAGATTACTTCATTTGTCCTTTCCCAACCTTTTTTATCCATTACATTATGAAGAAGCCCTAGGGGGTAAAATTGTTTCTGTTACTCTCATTTCACAGATGAGGCTGTCGAAAGCAGAGTGAGACTGCACCTAGACACCAAGCCAGAGGTAAGCAGTGATTCAAAGGCTCAAGTCCTCACATCTCCAAACAGAGTCTACTCCTTTTGTTCACCTTTGCCAAGGTCTCCGTCCAGCTTCCCTGAATAATCATGGGACACTGCTCAAGACATCTGACTACCGTGTTACTGAAGGGAAACTTCCCTTCTGTAGATCAGATGCTCCCACCTTCCTCACTTGAACACCCTGTTTTCCAAAGCCCCAGGACCCCATAACCTCTCTCCTTCAGGGAACATTAATATTCTGGGATTCCATTTGGCTAGAACCAAATCGTTCTTTAATTAGGCTTGGGTGGTTCCTGTTTCACGATCTCTGGCCTCTGGCCTCCCATCCCCAAATCCCAAGGGCTGAGAAAGAATATTATCGCATCACTTTTTTATGCAATTTCTTTCTTTCATCTTCCTGCCAATCAAATGCATATAATCCATTTCGATAATGACAGAAAATTCTAACTGTGGCGATTAACCACAGCTCATCAACAGCTTTGGGAACCTGCTGGAATTTTCCTCAGAAATCAGTGCACTCAGCCGTGATATGCTGATTGAGATAATGAGCTGCAAGATGAAAATTAGGGAATAATAGAATAGAGTTCTTTTTTTTTTTTTCTTCCACTAAGAGAAAAAATCAAAAGGAAGAAGAGGAGGAGGAGAAAGCTAAGAACTAAAGTTTATTTTCTAGCACATTTCTTACTCAATTGTTCCCATATAAATCTGATTTAATCTACCACTATCCAAGAATTTTTGCAAATCTACTTGTTGTGGCTTTCAGGCTAAAGATTATCTCTAAAAGAATGAAAATTGAATTTGGTTTCAGTTGGTTGCTTGAGTCTTAAATACCACAATGCCATCAAGCTTTTCTCTGAACTTGTTTTCCTTTTACTCTTCCTCTTCAAAAGGATCAACTTCAATATTAGCTTTCATTTGGCACTGGTTCCCTGGATTGGGTATCTGAGCATTACTTACGGGAGTTCAGGTACAAACCACAGTGGCCCCTCACCATGGTCCCACTGCAGTAGTAGAGGCAGGCGGCTGCCTGCCCCGCTGCCTGTTTCAGTACAGTGCCCCTTTCCATCTATAGTATCCAGTGCTCAGAAATAAATTCCATTTCCCATCCCAGCCCCAGCCCTTCTGTTCCCAAACAGGATGAGTTGCAATGAGAGACAAAGACTATTCAGAGATTTCATTGTTTGAAATTACAACCCTCTCTCAGAGATCACAACTTAAGGGTAAATCTTAATTTTTTAATTTTTGCTTTGCTCATTCACACAAGAAATGCAATTATGAGATAAGAAAAATGAGGAGTCTTTGGAAGGGAGAGAGAGAGTGTGTTGTGTGTGAGTGTGTGTGTGTGTGTGTGTGTGTGTGTGTGTGTGTTGTGGAGGACTGCTTGAGCAGCTCTCCTTGAAAGAAAAGTGACTGTCTCCATTTTGACTGAGCCTGATCCTATTTCCTCATATTAAAATGTACACAGCTGGCTAGGACTTCTCATTATCCTTTCAATTGGCCTTAAGCAGTGTGTATTGGTCTAACCAAGGTGCTGGTGGTAATTTTTGAAGGCGGCATGCATGTTTCCCTGATAACCCACACGTGCTGCTCTCCAATGTGAGCCACGTCAAGACAGGATGAAGAGCCAATGCTCCACACTGCCAGCTGGGATCAAGCCTCAAGATAGAGGTTATGACTTCCTGGAGCTTGCAAGATTACACATCAGATCTGAAGCACCAAACCCCCAAAATATTAGATACTATCTCAATAGCATAATACAAATTACTTCCTCTGCATATGGCAGAGGTATATGCAGGCCACCTACCTAGCCCAGCCCAGGGCGCTCACCTTCTTCCCACAATTCCTTTTCTCAAGCCATTCCCCCTTTTCCACTGAGTAAAACCTTGGTGCAGCCCTGGGTTGCTTGGAAAGCCATTTTCATGGCTGGACCTAGAACTCTTTGGGTCCCCAACAATTATATATATATATATATATATATATATATATATATATATATATATATGTCTTAGTATCTTTGTTATTGGCGTGGGTTGCTCTGGGAGTAGTAGATTGGAATTATCTTGGTGGTATTCCATTAGTGGGTTTTTAGGATTATAAGTTTAGACTTCTTGGGCTGCTATGAGAACCAAGAAAGAACTCTTGACAGTGTATATTGGTGATGCGGACATGAATGAAAAAGAAGTAATTTCTAGTATATCTAAACAGTCCTTTCTTAATCTCAGATTGCTCACATTCAGAGCTCTTCACAGGCAGACATGACAGCACTTACCTCAGCTTATTTGATTCCTTGTCTTACTGACCCAATTGCTTCTCATTTTAATGCACAGCATTAGACATGGAGCCATGTGCATATGAGCATACATGGGATATATAGCAAATCTTTGAGGTGTTTGTTGCTCAGAGATAATGATTCCATTCAAAAATTATAAAATGTTTATGCATATGCACACATAAATCAACAGCATATATATAAAAAATTGAAACTAACTAAAATGACTCATAAATTGGTTAAATTTCACATGAAAAATATTGCTTTGAAAATATCATTTAAATATATGTCAAAAAAAGAAAACATTTGCATTTGAGGGCACATTTCCTTTTTCTCATCTGGGTTTCTGTTATTTTGTCCTTCCTTTACCATTGATTGCTCCTTGCCAGTGAAAGATCCTGCTGGAGAGGGAAGGCAGCCCAGCTGGGGGATGGGGAGCAAGGCCTAGACCCTGGGCTCAAGTCATCTTACACTCCTTAAGGGAATGTGCAATCTTAACACTTTAACCTTCTGTGTCTCATTTCCCTGAACAAAAGAGTATTTATGGAACTGTGTGTCAAGGAGATAGTGGTACCTAGCTCATAGCCCTGAAAGATCTCCCTACTGAGAGTCACAATTTCATCAGTTCTCCTGCCTCCAACATTTTATCATGTCTTGCTGCCTCAGAATGTGCTGCTCATCTTACAATGGATGATGCATCATAGTTAACTGGTAGCACATTTTCTTTCTTAATGGTTCATTAAGCAGTTGTATTTCTTACAATTAAAGATAACTGAATTTGATAAAACACAGTTTTGGCTAACATATTTAGTTGGTTTATAGTATCACTCAGAAGTGGTATACAATCTTATCAACAAAGGATGAACTATGTACTAAATGTTTAGTTCTGAAAGACATGCTCTGAGTCACAGAGAGCCAGACGGAAAGACTAGAGAAGTAGACCGAGAAAAGTGTGTCGCTTCATAGAGTTCCTCCCTTGACTTAATGACCTATTGGCATTGTCCTGAAGTTCTTGATGCTTTCTGAACAAGCAGCCCTATTTGTTCATTTTACACAGACCTGGAATTATGCAAAATATCCTGATGGGAAATTTAGTTGGTTAAAAAATTGAAATCTGTTGATTTTTCTTGCACTCACCTTCTGACCCTAGGCAGGGTAGACCTTGTGATTTAGGGTGTTCCAGTCAGCACTTTCAGTCACATACTGCTCTTTTCACAGTTTGTGTGGTTTCCACCTGGTGTGGAAGAGCAGTCATACACTCACCCTCAGACTGTAAAGATTAGAAAGGGATAATGCATGTCAAAACTTTACTTTTTAAAATAAAAGTCCTCAAGGAAAGAATATAAATTTTCTCTTCCTTTTCTTTTTTTACACTCAAGGAAGAACCTTCCCAAAATTTTGATATCTCTTCATATCTATGTTATACAAGGCATATCACAAAGTTGTTGCTTTAAAGGGAAGTCCTTAAGTATAGTTAATATATTCAGGTGTTATATCTTTTGCCTTTATATCTGCATCTTTATTTTGTTTTGTTTTGCTTTGATAGAGACCAGTTGGTTCAAGGCCTTTGACAATTTTCTCTGTCAAAGTACATAAGGGAATTAAACTGCTCTTTTCTAAAGTTTATCGCCTACATTCAATTTTGGTTGAGTAATTAATTGCA
>PVKN010008939.1:7598-24524 GCA_004027915.1 Capromys pilorides | reverse complement strand
AACAACAAATTATTCCCAGTTCTTGCTGTTAGGTAAATGTTGGCCTTTGTACATTGATACTTTTTTTAAAATGAAGCCCTACATGTGGAATTTTGGGATCTAAAGTAGGAAAAATTCCAAAACTTCTAATATGTGCCGATAGACTACCTTACAATGGCTGCGCTAGTTTGCACTGGCTCCAGTGGTGATAGAGGTGGCTCTGTTCCTCACATCCTTGGTGAGGGTTGGGCGCTGTCATTTTCTTGAGGTTCTTTTTGGCCATGAGTGGTACCAAGGGAAGAGAAGCAAACCTTGTCCTGGTCCCCAAGTCTGCGCCTACCTGAACGAGTGTGAGCATTGGTGAGATAGGCCCAGCTTGGTGGGGAGAGTAGGCAGCGGCTGCGGATGGGCAGGGTGCAGCAGGACGGTGTCAGGAGGGCTGAGCTCTCTCTGGGCATCTGGTTACCCTCCTGGAGCTCTGGCTATGGAGCGCAGTGGCAGGACCACCTGGATCCTGCTCTAGGTAAATGGCTTGGGCGAATGGGGTGGTAGAGATGGGTCTGGGAGACAAGGCGGATGAGGGTGGAGCAGAGGTGGACACCACCAATCACTGGCTCCAGGAGCTGTAACGAAAGCAAATATTTGGAGGCTGAGATTGCTTAGCTTTCTCCTTGGAATCAGCAGACTCTCCGAGGCTGGGATTAATTTGAAGAAATTTACTAGCAGAGTTTGTGGCAGATAAAACAGTTTGCTTATTTCACACTTGTATGGCCACCTGCTAGGAACTGTTTGTTCAGTTTCAAATTCTTTAATTAAAATCAACATAAAACAGATTGAAAACATCCCAAGAAGGGGATGCTTGATTTGCTGGAGGATATTGCAGAAAGATGGAGTAAAGTGGTTCAAAAAACACTTTGTCACCAAGCAAACAGGCGGGTAGGAATGAGGCCGGGAGAGGGTGGGGTTCAGGTTTGCGCATGCGTGTGTGCAAGCAACCGCTGGGAAGCGAGTGGACATGCCTGAGTCTTCATCCTGCTTTTGCATTTTCAGTAATGGAGGAGGGCTGTGCTGGATAAATAAGATGTCTTCTGTGCTTTTGTCTCGTAGAGAAGACTGGCTCCACAATTATTCTTCCAGCATGTCCCTCTGTGTCAGAAATTATGGATACTACCCAGTCCTTGACTTCATACAGCCAGGGTCCAGGCAGAGAGGCAGGGAAATGAAATAGCACCTGTGGCAGTGTATGCCAAGTGCTGCAGATACAGCGAGTGCTGGCTGCCCTTCGTCAGCTTTCCGTTGCTGTGACAAAGCACGTGGGGTAATCAATTTAAGGGAAGAAAGGTTTATCTTGGCTTGTGTTTTAGAGATTTTAGTCCATGGTTGGTTTGGTCTCCATAGAAGTACCATATCGTGGCAGGGGAGGCAGACACACAGTGAAAGAGAGACAGGAAGGGGCTGGAGTCTGAAGATGCTCCTCAAGTTCATCCCTTCAGGGACCTTTCTTCCACTAGGCCCATCTCCAAAAGGTGCCATCACTTCTTAATAGCATCCTGGGCTGAGGACCATGTGGGCCTTTGGGGACATATTCAAGATTCCAACTATAGCCAACAACTATCCCTGAACTGTGGAAGAGGTTAGAGGTTCAGAGCAGACTTCCAGGAAGACATGACGTCTTCTTCAGCTGAGATCTGATGAACAGATAGAAATTATTCAGGTTAAAAAGACGGATCCCGTAGCTCCTGCGCCGTCCTGAAGCAAGTCACAAAGGCGCGCACGAGGCTCTTCAGGATGGAAACCATCGGTGCAGTCCAGCGCACAGCTGGGTGCTGTGGTGGTGCTGCGGGATGCCGCACAGCAAGAATGGGTCGGACTCGGCACATTGAGAATGCTGTAGGATCATGCGTAGGAGGGGAGCGTGCAGAGCTGGAGGCTCCTGGGCAGCCTGCACGGGGCTGAGGAAGGGCCCTAATTATCAGTCTGGCCTTTGGGTCTTATCCATAGGGTAGTGCATAAACACTTGGGGGTATGGTGGGCAGTGGGGTGGCCAGGTTTACCTGGGAGTCGTCCCCCTAGAGTTCATTGCCCCTGAGGTCAGGGCCTAAGCAAGCCTATAGTTCCCAGTGGGCCTCCTGCCTGCTTCTGGCTCTGGAAGATCCTAGGATAAGATTATCATCCTTCCCGTTTCATTCCTGCTGCTGAATCCCCAGCTGGGGCTGGTGGGTTCAGGTGTCTGGCCCTGAGTGCCAAGTTGCACTGTCAGAGGCTCCTGGCCAGCCCTGTGTTTGGGTTTCCCTCTCTCTGTTCCAATCCACCTAATCAGTGGTGGCTTTTGGAAGGCACAGGCGAGGTGGGGTGGGGGGAAGAGTAGGAGCACAGTGGACTGGTCTTGGCTTTGTGACTGCTTCCTCCATTCACAATAACCTGCTGCTGCTGCTGCTGCTGCTGCTGCTGCTGCTCCTGCCCCTGCTGCTCCTTGGCCACAGCCTGAGAACTCACTGAGGTCTCTGAGGTTTAGTACCGCAGGTAGAGAATGGGGACCGTGGCACTCATACCGCTGCCATCTCCCAAGGATGGTGGGTCTGAACATCATCCTTGTTGTCCCAGTGCTGGAGCGGCCTCTTCTGAGAGCTTTCAATGGTCCAAATGGAGGGACTCGCAGCAAACAGCACTTCCTCAGTCAGCCCACCGCACTCCTGAGGTTCCCTTCTTTCCTCTCCGCACCTATCTGCCTGTTTTGGAGACTGTTGAGGACCAAAGGAAATGGCACCCATGTGGGTGTCCGGGTGCTAATCATTCCTAGGTTTGGGTGGGGGCCTAACCGAGCGCTGGGCAAACTCTTCCACCTCACTGTGGGGAAAGCAGCTCAGTTAAGAGGAAGCTCTTAGGATTCTGGAATCTAAGAGAACAGGGTTGAATCCCAGCTCTGTCCCTTCCCATTTTGAGCAAGAAACGTAGCTGCTTTGAAGTTCAGTTTCTTATAAATGGGCCGCGATGCTCTGCCTTGAAGATTCTGTAAGATGTGGAGTGTTATGAGGCAGTTGGCAGACAGCATTGAGGGCGCGGGACACTGTGCTCTACTGACTGTGGAGAGGTGAGACGGTAGGATAGGGACATAGGACATTCTCGAAGTGAAACTTCAGGTTCTGATTTTATTTTTATTTAACCACCATCCAGTGGCTTTTCAGGGTAAGTAAGGAGCATTATGGTCATGCAGAGGAGAAACGGGCTCGCGACCTTGAGTGGAGTGACTTCCCAAGGTCCCTGAGTGACTAAATCTCTAGGTGGACCCTGACCCTGGGCTTGTCTGACATTGGTTCCTGTTCACCGCAGGCTCTCAGACTCCTGGCCCACCTGCCTGCCTCACAGGTACCTTGGTGCCTAGCAGCTGGCCGGAGTCTTCTGTCCTGGCCCTGGTCCTCTGCACCCCTTACCCCTCATCCGGGCTCCCCAGAGTCTGCTCTTGGCCAGGGGCACACTGCAGTGAATCAGCCTCCTTTGTGGCGTTGATTAGAGGCCTCCTCCTACAAACATCAAAGCTTCAATTAACATGGGCCGCTTGCAACCCTCTTGCAAAACTCTGATAAGAATAGAATTTTCTCTTGGAAAATGGATTTTTATTTAGTTGTGTGTACTGTTGGTTAAATGACCTACTCTATACACTGGCGCTGAGATTCCAGGGACAATTAGGGGGCTCGTCAGGAACTGGTTATCTGAAGGAAACAGGCGCCGGGCTGTTTAACTGTCTAATATCCTGACGGGGTGGCGGGGGGGGAAGGCAAATTAAAAACAGGTTTCTCCCCTTCTCCAGATGTGAGGAGCTGAGGGGCTGCGCTGAGATGGGGGTTTGCAGGGGAAGGTAGGGTACCCCAGCTCTCATAGGGGTGTGGCTGGGCCATGGCCCTGGTTTTGTGTCTAGATGGCTCTGTGTATGTGGTGTGTGTGTGTGCATACATGTATAGAAATTTCTGATGCTGTCCAGAGCACAACCTGGCATCAAGGGGGCTCCAGAGAAAGCTGGATGGGTGGAGGAGGGAAGCGCTCAAGAATGGAACAGGAATGGGGACCCACGCTGGGGACGGACTGGGGGGGGCAAAGGCCTGTGAGCCTCTTACTTTTTGACTACTACCTCTCTCATTAGACCTGGCATTGTCTGAGAGGTGAGGTGTGAGGTGTGGGGCAAGGCTGGATTTTACCAAATGCCATTCCTAAACTTATCACTGTTGGGGACGGGAGATACCCCACGCCCCGTCCAGGGTGCTTGAGTAGTCACTGAGCCAGCAGTACTGAATCTTGGTTCTCAAGATACTACTAAAAACTGGAGTCCTTTATTTTCTGCAGCCCTCAGGTTTCCCTCTACCCTCAAGGAAGTTATTCTTATTGTCTGACCACATCCACCAGCTGCACTTGAAGTCTATCTGCAGTAAAGCAGACAGATTTGAGAAAGGGCGTGGGGGATGTGCTTAGGGGAGCGGCTTGGCTGGGGGCGCTGTCTGGGCTTAGGAGGGGTGGCCAGGGGGCGAGGGAGGCAGAGGGCAGGAGTAGAGAGAAGAGCTGGTGGCTGGCTCCTCTTCCTGGAGTTGGGGAGGCCTGGTGCAGCATGGCTGTATTGATTCAATTATTCCCTACAATGTAATACTCTGCATTTGTGTGATAGCAACAAACAAGAGTTGAAAGACATACAAAAATAAATGATCTGAAAGTTAATATGGCTGAATGGACATCTATGAATTCGAGGAGAGAGGTTTTGTTTTACATTGTAAAATCAATAGCGTGCAGAACAATGTCCTAACTTCCCCCGGGGACCCCAGCGAACCCACCCGTATCGATCGCCATGCAAATTAATTGAATTCATGAAATCCACATTGCTGGGTAATTGATGTGTCTTATAATTACCTCCGAGTTATGAGCTTTTAGGGGATTGCATCGATTCCTGGGCAGTGGGGAGGACAGGGCAGGGGAGGAGAGGGGGCTTCCTGGAACTGCAGCAGAGCTGCCTAGGTGGACAATGGGCAGGGGGGTGAATGGTCAAGGCTTGAGGGAGGGCAGTTGGCTGCGGGTGGTGGGGGCACAGGTAGATAGGCTCCTCAACTCAGAGCGTTCACTGACCAGCCCAGGAGGATCTGGGAGCTGGGAGTCTTTGGCAGGGACTGCTGGACATTTGAAAGGATTCCTAGCAGGATGGCTACCTTGAGGCTCTCAGGGTGTCAAGGTGCTCTTCAGAGGGTAAGAACAGCGAACATTCATGCAGCACTTATTGTGGACAAGCATTGCTCTGAGTAGTTAACATGAAACTTACTGAATCTTCAAAACAATTCATAAGGTATACACTACTCTTGTCTCCTTTGGTTGTTGAAGAAATGAGGTACAGAGAGGTTAAGACTGTGGTCCAAGATCACACAGTGGCAGGGCTGAAGTCCTTGTCCACCAACTACTGCGCGAACAGCCATCAGGCATCAAGCCCTATAGATCCCTGGTCTACATGTTGATATGTGTATTTTTCGGAAGGAGGGCCTGTAAATTTCATTATCCCTGGTGCAACCATCTGCTATGTACACATTGCTTCAGTTGTCAATACTTTGTATTTGTACAAGGATGAGTGTTTGAATTTACATCTCGTGGAACTCACTGTGTGATGCAGGAGAACTTCCCTGCCTGCAAAACCAGGCTGTTGGGGTGGCTCCTCACCAAGATGCTTTGCAGTTCTAAAATCTGTAGTGAGGTGGAGCATTTGCTCACATGTACCTCCTAGGGGCAAAAGTGATCCGTATTTCACAGAAGAGAAACCTCAACCCAGAAGGGCTAGATCTGGGCCCCTTGGCAGATGAGTGACAGGCCGTGACGAGGCCATGTGGAGCCAGTCCCCAAGCCAGGAATCCTCAGGCCTCCATCTTTATTTTTATTTTTTATATATTTGGTGCAGGGTCTCACTATGCAGCTTAGACTGGGAGTCGATCCTCCTGTTTTCAGCCTCCCTAGTGCTGGGATTACAGGCATGCGCCACCATGCCTGGACTCAGTGGCTGATTTGGGGTGCCTGGGGGTGGGGCTGGTGTGGCATTTGGTGCCAGGGATTGAACTGCAGTCCTTGTGATTGCCTAAGCAGGTGCTTAGCTGGTTAAGCTATCTCACTGGCCCTGGCCTCCAATTTTGGGACATATTTCATAGATCTGCAAAACCCCAGGGGAGGTCAGAGGTCAGATCCTGGAGTCTTCTCTGCTGTCTGACTTACCTCAGAGTCGCAGGACACCTGAGCTGTGAAGTGTCCCCTTTCTCCACTGTTACTGCTTGAGAAAGTTGTCCCCCTTCCTGAGCTTAGCACTTCTACCTGCAGGAAGAGCTGACTTTGGCTTTTGTGACCAGAGATGGAAAACAGGGAGGTCTTTGACTACAGGGTGCACTGGCTGGGTTATGGCCAAGGGGGGCAAAGTTTCCCCACAGAGTCTGTCTCTAGAGTGCTTCACAGAGAGTGCCTGCTTGATGCCAGCCCTCTTCTCTTCCTTCCCTGGACTTGGCAGCAGGTGAGGGCCACAGTTCACTTTGTCCTCTTTCGTCTGGCTCTGCCTTGGTCCTGGGGGACCTGCCTCCTGATTGCTGAAGTCTGACCTGGTGGAGCTGATGCACCATGAGTCGCTGCCCATGCTGGGGATCTGGCTTTGCTCCATGTCTTTGCCAAGGTGGTCTGAGCTGGCCAGGTGGCATCATGGTGGGAAGAATGGGGCTCAGAATTCAAAGTGGTGGCTGGCCGGGACAGGTGGCTCAGCCCCACCTCTAGCTGGAGCGTCTGCTGGGCTACTGAGGGCTTGGGCTGGGGAGGATGCGGCCATGAGCTGCTTAATGGGGCTGTCCACTCCCTGCAGCTTTGGGACTGGCAGGATTCCTACATCCCATAGGGCAGCTTCCTGGTGGCAGGGTCCACAGCATGCTCAGGGCTCTTGCCAGTGCCACAGCCTCCTTACCAACCCCAGCCCATGGCAGGGTCTTTTGTAGGGCCTTTCTTGGCACCAGAGTCATACTCTTGCAGAGGGGACCCAGGGGCCTTTGTAACTCATCTGGCCCCTATGGGTAGCCAGCTGCTGGATGGAATCTTCCCAACTCCATCCCAGTGTGTAGGTTGTAAGTTCCTACATGACTTTGAAGCTCACCTTCTAGACTAAGTGAGTCTAGAGAGGTGAAAGGGATCCTACACTATCATGTCTTCCATCTTCCCCAGCAAAATAGTGCTCAAAGAGGTAATGTGACTTGTCCAAGGTCACATGGCTAATGGATGTCACAACTGAATCTTCAGTCCAAAGCTTATGGCATATATCCAGGTCTCTTTTTGTGACATCAAGATAACCTGCCAGCTTCTAGGCAGCTGTTTCCTCTCTGGGCTTCTCTGACGTAGAGGATTGGGCAGTGGTGATGGTACTGGGGGAGTCCTGGTAGAATCTCTGTTCTTCTTCTCTATCCCTAATGCTCTTCCCAGAAAATCTCAAGATTTCAGAGGCATTAAGAACATGGTAGAAGGCTCCTGCTTTGCTGTATCTTTGCTATATCTTCCCCTCCAACTGCTGGCTCCCTGAACCATGAAGAGTATAGGCTTCTAGATCCAGCTAGGACTCCTCTCACCCCACCTTCTTGGGAGAACAGCCCAGCATCCTTTAGCATTCTCTAAGGCAGAGGTGGTGCCAAGGCATTGTAATTAGGTGAGGTTGATGAATGCATTGGGAATGTGTGTAATTAAGATTGAGAATTAATTGTAAGAGGGTTGATGTTGCTCTTTTTCTCTGCAGCAGGAGGACTGCCTCTGTCCACCCTGAGCCCAGGAATGTCTAGGGTGAGATCTGCCATGAGCCCTTGGGTGAAGGCCACACGCAGGTAATCCACATGTGCAGTGGATGCATTTGCTCATCGTCATGCACCCTCTGTTCATTCATTTTCCATCTGCCCCATACGTCCTCCCCGTTCCCTACATGCACAGGACACTGACATGGGTATGGCATGAGTGGGTACAAATATGAACAATGCTGGAGGAAAGGTGTGGAGGGAGGAGGAGACCTTTGCCCCATGTCAGAATTTCTTGGGGTTTCCCACCATTAATTCATGAGAAGTCCTCAGAAAGAGGTTGGAATTCCTCTACGAAATAAATTGGGGTCCTCGAGTTTAAATTCTATGGTATGAGAACATATTTAATATTGCAGGCCTCAGTGAGGGTGTCCTCACTGTCACAATTGTCTGGAACATACAAGAAAAGCCAGAAGACCCATTCCCCATGATCCCATTTAGCATGGATCCATTACTGTCATCAGCCCTGTTTCACAGAGGAAGACTGCAGTTCAGAGACAGTAACAGAGCAAAGGTGCCTCAGGGAGTCATTGGGACAAATACCCAACATGCAATCTTAGTGGGGGAAAGGTTTATTTATCTCACAGTACTGGAAGTTTCATAATTTAAAGCAGCCTGAGTTACATAGCAAGACCTTGAAGCACTGCGCCACTGTGTCCAGGATGATGATGTGTTCCATGCCTCTGAGAGACCACTGCTTGGGTCGGGGAGGGGCTTCTGACAGTGTATGCTGTCAGTTTAATGGTTCATGCCTCTCTTGGCCATGCCCCTCAAACCCTACCCCTCAAGCCACGTACTTGACAGCCCCATGATTTACATGAGGCTTTTGGGGGACAACTAGATACAAACCATAACATTCCGCCCTGGACCCCCAAAAACTCATGTACATACCTTTCTGCAGAAGGCATTTTAGTCCATCTCTAAGAGTTGCCAAAGTCCCAGTCCTAGTAGTTTCAGCATTACTGAAAAGTCCAAGTCCCAAGTTTCCCCCAAGATCCAAGGCAAACTCTCAACTGTGAGCACCTGTACAAATGAAAAATTAAATATATTGACCATTCAAAGGCACAAGATAAACATTGCCATTCCAAAAGGTATACATAGGAGGATACAAACCACTGGGGCCAAAACAAGTCCAAAATCTAGCAGGGTAAACATTAAGTCCTACAGTTCCTTGTGGAACATCAGAAGCAATCTGTGGCAAATTGTGAGCTCTATGTGGCTCCACCCTTAGGGCACTTCTGGTGGTTGTAGCTCCCATGGCTTCTCTCTTAGGCTGGCTATGCTCCCTCTTTGCAGTTTTCCTTAGATGATCCATGTTCCTGGCTTTTCCAAAGTTCTGGGTTTTCCATGGAGTAGACTTCTCATTCACAGCTTCACACATTGCCCTCTTAGAGACACACTGCCTGGCCTCCCAGACCTTCTTCTGAAATCGAGGTGGAAGCCTTCTTAACCTCAGAATTCCTGCATTCTGCATGCACCTAAAACCAATGCTACATGGATGATGCCAAGGTCTTCTACCAGCTGGAGCAGTAGCCAGGCTTTCCTCTTTCTTGGCTGTAGGGGTTGAGTACCTGGATTGCTGAGCACTCTGACCCTGATTCTGAGAAACAAATACTCTATGCCAGTGTCATTCTGTAGTCTGGTGTGGCTGCTGCCTCCATTCTGGAACATGGGGCTCCATGGCTTTCTCCTTATTATAGTCTGTGTCTAGGTGTCCACCCTCCCCCCCCGCAAAGCCTCATGCAGTGATGGGGAAGCTTCTGGAATTTGTAATTGATTATTGTGGGAATGGGTGTTGCACCTCCCCTGGGGCAGGTGATTGGCATTTCAATGTAAAGAAGGAAGAGAAGTGAGCTGCTTGAGCTGCTGCTACCTCGCTTTCACTCTTGCTCTTAGCTGCCACCATGAAAAGTGGTTTTCTGCCATGTGCGTCTCTGCCTTGGAGCCAGCTGAATATGGACTGAAACCTCCAGTAACTGTGAGCTAAATAAACCTTTCCTTCCCTCATTTTGAATGGCGAGTATTTGTCCCAGCAACAAGAGAAGAGTAACTAAGACAATCCTCAAAGCAAAGTCTTTCACCCTTGTGATTCTGAGGCTGCAAAGGGCGAGAACCTGCTACTCCATGTGATGCCCCCAGGACATCTTTGCTGCTCTCCTGGTCCTCCTGGGCAGTGGAGATCTCAGCTCTATCTTTGCAGTCCACAGCCTTCCTGGCCCTTTCTTTCTGGCCAAACTCACCACAATTTAATTCATTCTGCTGGCCTCTTTGCCCTTCATTCTCACCATAAATATAACAGCCCCCAACAATAGCTATGCCACTGTCTCAATATTTGACTGTTTTGAAATTTCCCTTGAAAGATTAATTAGTCCTGCATGTTTAATCTCAGTCTCAGGCAAAGTCTCTGGACACTGGCAAAATTCAGCCAAGCTTTCTGCCAATCCAAAACACAAATGATCTTGAGTCCAATAACCAATGTAGTCCTTCTTCCTATCAGGAGCCTCCCCAGGCTGGTCTTTACAGTCAGACTTCCTATCAGCCTTCTGGTCTGAGCTCGGACCAGAATCTCCCCTACAGAAAGGCTGAAGCTCTTCCAGTGCTTCTCTTGTGGGCTACATCTCCAGACCTTTCCTATCTCTTCCCACAAGCCAATTCCAAAAGCTGATAATCCACATGGTCAGGTTTAGCCACAGCAATGGCCCCACTCCTCTGGTACCAAATTCTGTTTTAGTATTTGCTCGTTGCTGGGACAAATGCCTGACATGCAAGCTTAGGGCAGGAAAGGATTATTTAGCTCGCAGTTATTGGAGGTTTCATTATTTATTTGTTTATTTTTTTATATTGTGGCTGGCTCAGCCTGCCTTGGGGGTAGGGCTGGTACAGCATGTGGTGCTGGGGTCCTTGCCATTGCCTAAGCTTTCCTAAGTAGGTGCTTTAGACCACTGAACCATCTCGCTGGCCCTGGGAGCTTTCATAATTTAAAGCAGCCTGAATTAATGTAGCAAGACCTTGAGACTCTACGCCAACATGTCCAGGATGATTCGCTCCATACCTCCATGAGAAACCTCCGCCTGGCGGGGGCTGACCTCTGACAGCACGTGCTGTCAGTTTAATGGTTCGCACCTCTCTTGGCCACGCCCCTCAAGCCCTGCCCCTCAAGCCATGCACTTGACAGCCCCATGATTTACATGAGATTTTAGGGGAACAACTAGATACAAACCATAACAGAGGCACACAGGGTCAAGGTCCCGTATGCAAGAGGACCCAGACAGTGGGGCTGAGACTGGGGCTTGAGGCCAGGCGAGGACAGTGCCACCCAGGTGCTCATCTAGCCTGGCCCACCTGCTGGCCTGGGTGAGCCATGTAGCTGCATCAGTGGGAAGAGCCGGACGAGGAGAGCCCACTCGGGGCTGCTGCTTTTCCTGGGGTGCTGATGCTTCTGGCCGAGGCTGCAGCTGAGATGTTGGCTGGGGCTGTGGTCACATCTGAAGGCCTGACGGAGGCTGCAGAAGCCACCTCCAAGCTGGCTGCTCACCCGGCTTGAGTGTCAGGACTGGTGGGGACACACAGGGAGCTATGAGGAGGCCCAGAAGGAGCTGTTGTCTTTTATGGCCTGGGTCAGAGGTCATCTTGTTGCTTGTGCCACATTCTTTTTGTTAGAAGCAAGTCATTAGCTTTGGTTCCACTCTCATGAAGAAGAATGAAGCTTTATTTAAAGAACTATTTTAAAGTTTATTACATATAGGGCTGGAGAGATAGCTCAGCAGTCTAAGCGCCCGCCTCGTAAGCTCAGGGACCCGGGTTCGATCCCTGGTACTGCATGCTATACAAGCACTCTGCTGGCCACCAAAACCAGGCATGGTGGCACACACTTGTAATCCCAGTGCTGGGGAGGCTGAGACAGGAGGATTGCTCTGAGTCCAAGCTGCATAGCAAGACCCTGTGCCAATAAATAAATAAACAAAACATTATTATATACAGATTTTAATTGATACCTATGAATTGCATATATGTATAAGGCATGATATGATGTTTTGATAAATGCTTATGCTGTGTAATGACCAAATCAGAGTGATTAGTGCATCTATCACCCCAAACAGTCTTTGTTTCTTTGTGGCGAGAGCATTGGAAAACATCTTTTCACTTTTTTTTTTTTGTTTTTTTTTAGACAGGGTCTCGTTATGTAGCATAGGCTGGCCTGAAACTCACAGCGATCCTCCTGCCTCAGCCTCCCAAGTGCTGGGATTGCAGATGTGCGCCACCATGCCTGGCTCTTCACTGTTCTGAAATACACATTTTTGTTAATTATAGTCACATGCTATGCAACAAAACATCAGAACTGCTTTTTCCGATGAGAACTTTGAAACTTTTTTCTTCCTTTCCTTTGGCATCAGGGATTGAACCCTGTGGCTTTGGCCAGCTCTCTCTTATTTTTTACTTAAGACTAGGTTTTACTAAGTCACTAAGGTACTGGGTCAGCAAGATAGCTCAGTGGTCTAAAGCACCTGCTTAGGCAAGCTTAGACAGGCACAGGGAACTGCGGTTCGATCCCCAGCACCATATACAGTGCTGGCCCTGCCCTTAGTGGGGACTGAGCCAGTAAAAACAAACAAACAAAACCCCCCAAAAACTAAGTCACTAAGGTTCTGAGGCAGGACTTGAACTTGTGATCCTCCTGACTCAGCCTCCCAAAGTGCTAGGATGACTGAAATGAAGCTTCATTTTTTTTTTTTTAATAAAAATTGTTTAAACAGATGCGAACACATTTAAAAACCCACCACACTCTCAACGTTCTGTTTTTCTCGTATGAAGAAGTCACCCAGCTCTTCACCACATAACCTCTGGGGCTCTGCCGGATGTTCTTGGGGAAGACTCCTGCCAGCTACGCTCCGTTTCTTCCCGGCACTGCGGGCGTCTGTGCTGTGCGCTAAACCCACCTTCCCAGCTTATTTCTCACCACTCCTTTCATTCTAGCTCAGTGTTTTCCACTTCGTCACAGCAACTACCATCTATTAAGTGCCTACTGTGTGCTCCGAAACACAGAGATACCATCCCTCGTCCTTAAAGGATTCTACACAATGAAAGTGAGGTTCAGAAAAGCCAGGTGACTGGATCGAAGACATGGTGCTGGTCAGCGGCAGGCCCAGGACTCAGGCCAGGCTTCCCTCTCCAGTTGTGGGGCTCCTGCTACCCCTCCCTCTGTCTGCCTGTGAAGTCCCCTCCCTGTCCTCAGGGCTAAGCCCACGCATGGCCCCCCAGGAGGGGCTTCGCGGGTGGGTCTGCCTGCTGGCTGTGCGCGATGCCGGGGGTCCCTCTGCTCCACATTTTGTTGTGATTTAAGCAGGTAGTGCATCCCCCTGATGGGGTCATGTTTGTGTTCTGGTCCCGGTATCGCCAACCACCCTCATGGTGCCTGGCCCACAGTTGGAGCACAGCAAGAATGTGGGACACCAAAGAATGAACAGGTTCGCCCGGCAACAAGCTGCTATCCAGAGCTCTGTGTCCTCACTGGATGTGATGGCCTTGGGACGAACCCGGCAGGTCACGGAGGGTCAGCCTGCTGCAACCATCTCCACCTGTGCCCCTCTGCCCTCCCACACAGCTATCTGAGATAGCCCTTCGAGGCCGGCCCCCCACCCCCAGCCTCACCCAGTCCTGTTATCAGCTCCCAAACTCCCTGCTCTTTCTTCCTGAAGTTGATTTTTTAGGGAAATCACCCTTTGTTCCAGCTCCTCAGTGCTCTTCAGGCTTGTTTCCAGAATCTTCTGTTTTTTTCCTCCCCCAGCTCATCCAAGTCCCTCTCCTTGGTCTCTGTCTCCTCCTCTCACCCCTCTCCTAGTAGCCTGGACCTAGCCCTTCCTGCAGTGCCCCTCCCTATGCCCATTTCCCTGGCTCTGTTTCCAAGGTTACCCATCGGTTTGGCTGTGTCTGCCCCTCCTCCACTTCTGTTCCTCAGCTGGAGGGTTGAGGGGGGCTGGGAAGCCCACCTTGGGGCTGGAGCCTTTGCTCTTGTTTCTGGTCCTTGACCTGTTGATCAGTCCTTTGTCTCTTTCTTCTTTCCTGCCCTGTTCTGTAATCTTCTCTTGTTTCTCTGTACCTCTGCCATTTTCTCCTCCATTTCTCCTCGCTTCTCTACCTCCCCCTCCTCTCAGTTTCTGCCTGTCTGTTTTCTTGGGGCCTTTCTCACTGGATTGCTCTCTATCTTTTCCTCTTGCTGTCACCCAGTTAAATTTTTGGTTCTCATTCAGAAGCAATAGGCAATTATCCCTGGCCCTGGTTCCACCCACTTTAGGGTTTGGTGCTAAAGGGCTTTGCAGGAGGCACCCAGGCTGGAAGTCCTAAGCAGGGCTGAGCTGTGTTCAGTGATACTCACAGAGTTCCTGCGGGGGGAACCCACATTAGCATGTGTACCCCACTTTGCAAATGCTTGCTAGGTCTAGGAAAGCCTAGTGCGCTGTGGCAGACAAGCCTGGCATAAGGTGAGACCCCACCTCTCGGTGTTAAGGCCAGTCTGTCAGTTGCCTGAGATTTCCTGCAGCTGGGTGTGCCTGTGACCTGCAGGTGGCCCTGGTTTTGTCAGCCAGATGCACCTGAGGAGCCCGGCCCAGAGCTTGGCAGCCAGCAGGTGTTCAGTATGTGCGTGTGTGCGTGCGTGCGTGCGTGCGTGCGTGTGTGTGTGTGTGTGTGTGTGTGTGTGTGTGGCTTCTACCTGATTGGGGTTGCAGGGAGGGGCACAGGCCTCCTTGACAAATAGACACTATATGACATTCTTGAGGAAATAAAGCTTTTTTTCAAGAATCTTTTGAGAAACTTCTCAAAAAAAAAAAAAAATTCAGACCAGAATTTTTAAAGTTTTTTTTTCTATTCCACCCTGCTGAAAATTTTCATTTTTCTCTCAGAATTTCGTATCTGTATCTAGATGTGGTGAATGGCATCCCTCTTTCAATGCAGTCATTACATCTTAATGCGTCTCCATGTTCCTAAAGTCATAGAGGTGTTAGAGGGGCACAGTAAAAGAGACTTGCCTATGTTTGGACGCTCTTTTCTCTCTGACTTCCATATTTGTAGATTTTTCTCCCCTATCTCTAGATTAGGGCCTTGGGAGATTCGGCTGTCATGACAGGCACTGGAGTCTCCTGAAGACAGGAATAAGAACGAGGCCCCAGCTCAGCTCAGCTTGCTTTCCCATTTGTTCATTCAGTTCGCATTGGTGGAGTGACCGCTACGCGTCACGTACTGCAAAGGACACTGGGAGTATCTCAGTGAACAAGATGGGTCAGCTTCCTGCCCCTGTGAAATGTGTAGAAGAAACAGACCTGACACAGAAAACCAGTTATTGCTTATGGTCCTAGCTGGAGGGTCAGGGAAGGGCCCCGTCTGTCCAGAAGAGGAAGTTCTGCCCCATCTTGACCACTAACTAGTGCTGTGACATTGGACATGCCACTGCTATCTGAGCCGATTCTCCCCATCTGTGGAAGAGTTTGTTTCTGCTCTAGAATTACTGTTTCTTTTAAAAGCAGACTTACTTTCTGACACATTTACAAATTATTTCTTGAGATGGGCACTGCAGAAAAATATGAAATTCCAATTAAGCATAAAGAAAAAAGAGAGAGTCCTGGAGAGATAGTTCAGAGGCATAAACATCGACCTGGCAAGTACAAGGACCTGAGTTCAATCCCGGGCCCCACGTGCTTGGTGCGGGAGGGGGTGGGGTAAAGAACATGCAAGGGAAAACAGAAAGAGAGGAATCGCAACAAAACAATCAGACAACCTAGCAAACAGTACCCATCACCCACAAGTCCACTTCTCAGGGGCACCTGCTCTTGATATTTCTGGAGTGGCGGCTCTGGCAGCAGATCTGGAGAGGTCCCAGGCCATGCGTTCTCCTGCTCAACTTCCCCATACCGGCCTCGACTCTGCTCTGCTGTCCCAGCCCAGGGAAGGGGTCAATCTCAGACAGCCTGGGACCTCTGAGTTCGTGGCACGCGGTCTCTTTTCAGCTGCATCCGCTGGTCTTGTGTCTGCGCCTTGCTGGGGCCGCAAGTATAGTTCAGGTGCGGGAGCTCTTCCTGCGCCCCAGGGCTGGGTCCACCACCGGGGCGGCAGGAGGCAGTGCAGCGTGCGGCCGACAGATGGCAGCACTCCACCGCCGCAGGCCCGCGCTCGCGGGGCAGCTGGAGGGCGGGCGCCAGGGAGCAGCGCTGGCGCGGGGCTGGCTTGGGGACCTGCCTTTCGTCCTCCACATCTCCCGGCGGCGCTTCGAGTAGGCCTGGTGGACGGTGTGGCTGTGAGGCCTCGACCCAGAGCGACTGGCGGACCACTGTAGACCCCGGCCTTCGTCCTACGGGGAGCAGACTGGAGCGGGACGCAAGACCCGGGTGACCCAGTTCACGGTCACCTTGGTAGATTCTCGGGCTGGGAGGGGAGAGCGGAGCCAGAGTGCGCAGGTCGCTGCGATCTCGGGCCACGTTCTCACCACCCGGCCTCCAAGCCCAGTGCCACCTGTTGCCTGCTGAGTTAGCGCGGCTGAGTAACTTCATCTCTGAGCGATTCGGCCTTGAGAATCATGTTGGGTTTTTATCACCAGCTATTTTGCACGACAGTCTGAACAGGTCCCCTGTCCCGGCTTACTCGCAAGGGAGAAGCGTTTTCCAGCAGTTCCACTTCCGACTCATCGGTCAGGCTGCCCGGTGGCCTCTCTCTGCACAGGAGCTCAGTGAGACCTGCTGTTCACAGGGCTGAGACACCATGCTCCGCCCAGTGTCTTCTGCGTCACCAGCTCTTATTAAAAGGGAAACTGAGGCTCACGTTGATCGTCACTCACTGAAGGTCACGTGCTCCTGTTAGCTGCCAACCAGCAGCCCCCGCCCCGACTGTCTGTCCCTCATGCCTCTTGGTCCACACGCTGCCGTCAGGGTCCCCGTCCGCCTTCCCTGGGCGCTGACTCTGCTCTGAACCGTAAGTGGCTGTGGGTGCAGCGGCTGCGCTCCTGAGCGCGCGCGGCAGAGGCTTGTGCAGGGCTCAGCTGCCGTGGGGCACAGTCCTCTGCGCTCAGGGCAGAAGGGCAAGGAGTAACTCCTGGAGGCCGGTGCCCAGCCTCGCCTGGGGCTCCCTGCCCCCCCCC
>PVKN010008938.1:0-24426 GCA_004027915.1 Capromys pilorides | reverse complement strand
CAGTTCTCCTTATCTAAGAATAAAAGCTACCAAGAAAAAAATCAATGTGAAGGATACTTAAAATTTTATGGTAAATAACACACCCTCAAATTGAGATTTTAGTTTTGAAAAATAAAATAATACAGTAGAAAATGTTTTACTTTCTACTTCACAGAAGTTATATTTCCACAGGCAATTTGTAGAAAATTTTGTCTCTAATATTGATTTTTATTGAAAAATGTGGCAGCAGCACTCACAGTTTCAGGCAGCATAACTGTGTCCAAGGAAGGGAGAAATGGGGATGGGTAGAGCAGGAGACTGAAGTAAAAATTATATAACTGCTTTTCTTCTTGTAATATTAAGGCTAAAACTTTACCCAGGTCTCCCATTGCCTTGTGTATCTCTACCTTCATCCATATGACATTTTGACCTAGACTCGGATCACATAGGAGGAGTGTCAAGCTTTGCTTTCATACAACACAGGAGGGCATTGGGCCAACTTTCAGGAGGCTAGTGCTGTCGTTGTTACTGATTATCCTTTGCCAGTGTTAGCAGATCTTGCTGTTTCTACTCCTTAGTGGTGTGGCGAGTCACTGAACACCTCGCCTAGTCAGAATCATCTCCTATTTAGGCAACTGACAAAGGAATAAAACAGAGGCAAGGTATATATTTTAGTTTTAAGGAGAACCAGGGTGGTCAAAGTCACAGAAAGACTAAAACCTTGAGGCATGGTGTCCTTGGCCTTTATCAGAGGCACAGCTTGATTGGTGGTGGGGGGTGTCCTGGTTGCTGTAGTAAATGATGGGATGAACAGGGGATGTAAATAAGGCTCAATGATTCAAAGATCAAAGTATTTTTGGAAAAGCACACAGGAGCAGATTATGGTTAACTGGTAACCTGATTATCTGCTAAGACTATTGAGTTTGAAGAAATTTGGGTGAGTCAAAATTCTCAGCTGTCATGTTTCTCTTGCTTTGACGCATGAGGACTTTATAGATTATTTGGTAGCTTTGGTCCTCGTCTTTGGCCCAGAGATTAATTTTGTCCCCATGTCAGCCACAGGCCTTGCCCCAAGTCAGAAATGCTTAGGACAGACTCTTGACTCAATTTATTTTTATGTCAACTTACTAATATTAATCACTGCCTCCTCTACCTCACCTCAAGCTGGTCCTCACATAATGTTTACCAGCTTCCTGAACTACCGCACCTGGAGAACATGAAATATCAATACATTTTCATGGTATGCCTTCCAAACCACTGGTCTTTGATCAGGCAGATCAATTACGCTGGGGAGGATCATCACCAGCTAGCCTTGTGTGAGTCCTTGCTTTCAGTAATAATGAAGATTAAAACTACAGCAAAAATTTATAGGAAAAGCTTTAATTAGAGAGTGAGAATTCCAGCTCTTGGGAGGCAGAGGCAGAGCCAGAAAGATCACCATGAGTTTGACACAAGCCTGATCTACATAGTGAAACCCTATTGAGAGAGACAGAGAAAGAGAGAGAGAGAGAGAGAGAGAGAGAGAGAGAGAGAGAGAGAGAGAGAAAGAAAGAAAGAAGATAATGTTAAAGAACTACAGCTTGGGGAGCTATTAAAGGTCAGGATGGTCCTTAATAAAAATAATAAGAAAAATTTAATAAGAAAATAAAAATAATAAGAAAATAAAATAATAATAAGAAAAATAAAAATCCCCCCTCCCACACACACCTGGGTAGCTCAAGGGGGCACACTCTGATGAAAAGGATAAGACAGGCCCATCCACCAAGACAGGAAGCTATTTACAAGGATGTTCTGGTTGGCTGGAACCCAGTTAATCATTATCTCAGTCCTGTTTCATAGCTGAAATCTCCATGGCTCAGGGGGCAGTTTCACTTCCATGACATGATTGTCTCTGTTTTATGTTGGTTTCAGTCACTAGCCATTCTGCTTTTTCCAGATTCTAGGTCGTCACAGGTTTAGGACAATGGCTGGAGAATACTGATCACAGTCAAATAAATTCTTTACTTTGGTGTCCTCAGTCTTGAAGCGAGCATGAGATTATGTAAATTCAGGGCTAATCAACTTTGCTTTGCCAAAATTTAGATAAACACTCTTTAAATGATCAACACACATGCAGAGCTGAGAAGGGAGTTGAATGAGAGACACCCAGTAATAAATGATAAAAAATGAAGGTCAAGCTTTTCTCCACTTTGTTCTTACTTCTATATGTTATCTATTTAGCATTTAGACCCAAGTGAAGAGTTATGATTTTTAGTAAAAAACACTCTTAAATCCCTGCATGCCTTGGGAGAAAGCACAAATCAAGGTTTTGATAAGTCACAGGTAAAGGTCTGTAATTTTGTTTGTCCCAGGTCCAAATAGTGGTCTTTGACTATCTCATGACTGTTGAGAATGCTCTGATGATGACTAACTTGTGTTGCAATTACTTTTGTTGTTAGTGCTCACAACTTGAAGACAATAAGACTCACTAAACAAATACTCCTATTAAAAAAGAGTTTCAGTAAGAAGTTCTTCTCAGTAAGAAATTTATGCTGTGGAAATATAATTAAAAATTTAAAAATCCACCAACTCAGAAATCTTCTCCACAAAGATAACAGAGAAAACAAATCACTTTTATTACTGGATAACCATCACAGTGGTCCCTCACTTGTCTCAAAATTTATCTTTCAGATACCTATGTTATAAGTGAAAATAC
Source organism: Capromys pilorides (assembly GCA_004027915.1). Classification (NCBI taxonomy): domain Eukaryota; kingdom Metazoa; phylum Chordata; class Mammalia; order Rodentia; family Capromyidae; genus Capromys; species Capromys pilorides. The sequence goes on along the minus strand of PVKN010008938.1, from coordinate 21,752 downwards.
CAACACTATAGTTATTTTAGTATTTATATATCTATTTTAAGACTTTATAAATGCTTCCCACTATCTCATAACCTTTCCCACACTTTCAAAAATACTTCTAATGATTTTAACCATTTTCTAAACTCATAAACCTATACAATTTTAAAAACATACATATACTGTAGAGTACTGCAAAATCTAGCAATACAGAGAAAATCCTTGATAAATAATTTATATTAGGGCCATAGAGATAGCTCAATGGTCTAAGCACCTGTCCAGCCAGCATAAGGACCCAGGTTTGACCTCCAGTACCACATTTCATGCCAGCCCATCCCCGGTGCGCTGAGTCAGTGATGAAACTAGGCAGGGTGACCCACCTCTGTAACCCCAGTGCTGAGGAGGCTGAAATAGGAAGATCACAATGAGTTTGAGTGGTGTTGTGAGATCATGTACCAAGGGACTATTATATACCCAAATGTTTTGCACATCACAGGCAACCCACTAAGAAGTTTCAAGGAGAAGAAGAATCCTACCCCTTTATTTAACCAAGCAGATAAAATTCACCCTTACACATTTTTCAGATAAACCATAGTTCACAAGCAAGAGGACCCCAAAGCACCTGTTAGGTCTGTACCTAGCTATCCTTTCAAAACCTCATATGTTCCTAATTGAGCTTTTCAGAGCTGGTTGGATCTAGGGTGTGTGATACTGGGATACAGGATGTGTGGTACTAAGTCAGTCCACTGATTGGAATTAGCATAGTTCACAGTGTGGCTGAATGGATGTAGTGGAGACAAGAAGCCATACTTGGCATGGTGGTACCACCCAAAATGTTTGTAGTCTGAATGGGATAAGAAGGAAAGGCAGGATTTCTGATGCTTCCAGCTCTTTGCATCCTGCCTGCCCTGCCATGGGCTGTTTTTGCCTTTCTGTGATGTCAGCTTGTCTTGAAAAGAGTCAATGACAAACTAAAACCTCTACAAACTGAGCTAAGTGAACCTTTCCTTCTTTAAATTTGGCTGTCAGGTATTTTGTCTGTGCAAGGAAAAAAGTAAGAAACCACGTTTTGTCACATATAGTTCACTTTAGCTTTGTCATGATAACTGCAGAGATTCTGTGCTACCTTATTGTCTTTTTTGTTTTTTGTGAAAGAAAAACAAGATTTTCCATTTTCATGACAGCAGATAGTTTTGCATATTGGAGCAAGGTGCTCGCAATAAAGCTGGGTTCTTAGCTTCAAACAGAAACTGAGACAGGGAACAATCTCCCCAGATGTTTATATTTCAAAAATTGCACTGTGAGACTTGCCACACACATTTTTCAGCTATTATGAAGATTTATAAGCATTTGAAAAAGGTGGAGAAAGAAATTATGAAAGAAAAGGGTAAAGGAGATAAGTCTCTTCCCTTATTTTCAGTAGGGAGAATTAAGCCCCTTTTAAATTTGCATTTACCCTGTATTCTTCCACTTCTGACCCTTCATGTGTCAAATGCCATAGGGCTCAATTTCATGCAAGTTCAACATTTTCATGTCATCGAAGTTGAGGGGTTAGGAGCACATGGCTCCCTGTGCTCTCACTATTTGGAACATCTAGGCATAGTTTTTGTTTCTGAAACCAGCCGCTCACCTTTCCCATACCTACTTCTCACTGGTATTGAATCAAGAGGCTAGGGTGTGGCTGACATTAGCTGGGAAGATAGGGTAACCTGTTAACTATGAAATCTTAGGATACACACACAAAGGAGTTCCCAGGGCCTTGCACTTGGATTCATGGCAAGAATGTGAGCAGAGCTTTGGCAGTAGTTGGCCCAGACCTGACGCCAACTCCATGGTGGAAAATACATAATGGCCAGTTGACCATGGCCTTGGGCACCAGTGTCTCTTCACGGTAGTCTACTCTCCTGCTGCACTGTCTCCTCTATGTTTTCTTGGCCAAAACTCGCTCTGTAGAATATGTTTCTTTTTCTACTTTTAAAAAATATAAAATTCTGTTACCATTTACAAGTGTCTTATACAATTCTTTGTTTAGGACAGAAAACACCTAGAACCCATCTCTAAAGGAGATTTGAAAATGCCCAAACCTGGTAACAATATGAGTAAAACTACAACTTGGATCTTTCTCCTAGGTACATAATTGAGCTCAATTTTCCATAATTTTCTTATCTACAAGGCCCATCTCACCGCATGCCTAGGCCACAAATAGAGGAAAAACCTAATTATTTTTCCTACTTCACATCTTAGGTTCATTGTCTATGGCTAATGAAAAAAAAGAAATAATAGAAGACTAGTAAGAGAAAAATAATTTTTAATTGCATGCATACACATGAGTTCCCCTCACCTCCCTAAATATGACTCAAAGAGGAAGCCAGATGACTGGGTTTTCTTTACTATCAAAGACCAAACAGAGGAAAAGGGTTTGTGGGAAGGTTGTCCTGCACGACAGGATGTGGTAAGCCAGTGATATGAACAGTAAAAACCTTATTAGGCAAAGAATAAATGCAGAAGGAAATTTATTGAATTATACTCTGTGACACCCAGTGGGACAGGAGGCAGAGGGAGTCCACTGGGACTTGGACGGGATACTATTCAGGGAGGGATGTTGGGGACTATTCTGTTGTTGGCAACCTTATCTTTTGTGGTGAAGGACAGCCAAAAACCGAGACTGCCTGGCTTTCTGGGAAAGTCTCCATATTGGCATCTTGAAATGTTGGTTATCAGGGATATTCTGGGGTCCAGAATATGAGAAATGTTCTCATTATTCCTCTGTCCACATGAAGTATGAAAAATGTTTTTATTGTATTATTGTATAGAAAGGATAGTGTGAAAAGGATGTTAAGCAAGTGTTATTTAACAAGATTTGTTGACAGGCTTAAGTCAGAATGTTTTCCAGAAAAAAGGTTCAAGAAAGAGAAACATCTTTATGAAAGGTAATGCAATGTCCTTTAAGAAAATGTTTTCCTTATTTTTAGAACACTCCTTATTTCTGTTGATGCTCAGTGGCCTTTGGCTCAAAATAAGTCATATGTGGAAGAAACATATTTTATGATGGCATCTTCTGATACCCTTCACACAAACAATTGTGTTAGAGGGGCATCTGTAACACAAAGAGCACTGGTGAGAGTGTGGGGGTCAGGAAAATGCAATTCTGAATTCCACACCTGAGATCCTAATCCATAGGAGCAGATTGAAGGGCTTTTGAACCTCCTGTCATCGGTCAGTCATGACTGGGTCCTCCTAGGGCTCCCTCCTGAAGCAGCCAATGCTCAGCTAGAGAACCTGTAATCTGACTAAGTAGTTGTCTTCCCTGGAACCTTGAGGACCATCCAGAGCCAGGTCCTCCTATCTATTTCACCAGAACCTCTGCAGCTGGGACTGCAGTCACCTCTGCCTAAGACCCATTTCTCTTTCCTCCTCAGCAGCTACCCCCAAACCTGTGATCACCCTTCAACCTCCATGGACCACAGTTTTCCGAGGAGAGACAGTGAATTTGACTTGCAATGGAATTGACTTCTATGCAACAGAGAAAACAAAATGGTATCATGAACATAAGAAAAAATCATCGAGAGAGACTTTGGGAAACGTCCTACGGGTTCGTGAAACTGGGAAGTATAGGTGCCAGGTTGGAGATGCACCTCTGAGTGACTCTGTGTCTCTGATCTTTTCTACAGGTGAGACAGGAAATGGTCTCCTTACATCTGTAAGAATTGTTTTAGTTCATTTAAGCTCTCTCTGGGTTCTAGGAACTGCAGTCCTTCATTCTTCTCTAAGCCTTGACCTCACCTACTTCTAGTTTCACATTCTTTCTCATTGTTTACAAGTATTTTTTTCCCTTGAAAATTGTGTGTAGGCTAGGGAGGTAGTTCAGTGACATAAATGCCTGCCTGGCTAGCAAAAGTGCCTAAGTTTGTTTCCTGATACAAAAGAAAAGTAAAATTGTGTTTAAATATTTAACAATCAACCAACATTCTTGAACACTCACACAGTCAAGGAAATGAGATAGTTTTAAGGAATATAAAAACATTGAGCCCTGCCCCCAGGGCATGCTGAGCCGCAACAGAGTCTGTGCATAGTGGCATGTACTTATAATCCCAACTTCTGGGGAAGCTGAAAACAGGAGGATCACTAAGAGTTTGAATTCTGTAGTGAGACCTTGTACAAAAAAAAAAAAAAAAAAAAATGTTGTCTGGGGTCCTGCATGGTAGGACTCTTACGCCTCCTACAGGAGAAAATACACACAGGTGAACATACTAAGCACAGAGCAGAAAGCAAATAACGCCATGAAGGAGAGTAGGAGTTGGGAAGGCTGTAACCTCAGGCCTTCCATCCCCATCTGTACTGCGTCTCTTCTTCATCCCAGCTCTTTTTGCTGATTGGTGCAGCTCCCATATCTCTTTTGCAGTTTCACCTCTAGTTTATGCATAAAGATCTGGAGCACCTCCATAGGCATGGCTCTATAGGAGAATCAATTCACCATAGTTTTCTAAGAGAAACAAGAGAGCTAAACTCAAATTACAATCGGTCTTGGTTACCTTTCTTTCGTTGCCGGGCCAAAATACCTGACACCCCACAATTAAGGAAAGAAAGGTTTATACAGCTCACAGTTTACGGAGGTTTTCAGTTCATACTCTGTTGGCTCCAAGGCAGAGGGGCACATGGTAGACCAGCAGTAGTTCATGGTGGCAGAAAACAGCAAAGAGGAAACGGATGAGCAGCTAGCAAGCCTCTCTCCCTGCCTTATATTACTTTCAGACTAGGGTGTAGCCCTCACATCCTGTAATCCCAGCATTAGACCATGAATTAATCACAAGCTCTAGAAACTTCCTCAATGATTGCATGAAGCTTTGGGAGGACAACTAGACCCAAACCATAACACAATTTTAACAGCATGAGACTTTCCACAGAGGACCATATTCACTGCCTTTGGACCTAAATTTATTTTTCTAACAGTACTGCTGCTGCTCAGGAGTACTGTACCTTGTACTACTCCTTCTTTGTACATTTCTTCAAATATTATTGCTTTGATACTCTTGCTCTGAGATTTGATGAGAAAACTGATGTTGATTTTTACATATTCTTTGACATCAGGGATTTTATCACATCTTCTTTGGGTTTTCCTCTTTGTATTTGAATCCTTATATTTTGAATCTGTCTTTAAGTGATTGAATAAAGATGCCTAGGGATTATTTGCAGTTGTATCTAAAGCATGCTATACTGATCTGGAAGGAAGTGAAAGCACTTGGGCCAGGAGACCACATATCAGGAAAGCAAAAATGAAAATATCACTGTAATACAGGAGACACAGAGAAAGAAAATGACTCTCTGAATGATGACTATTTTTTTTTTTTTTTTTTTTTGCTCATTTTGGTTTGCTGAAACAAGGTCTTCCTATGTAGTACAGGCAAGCTTTGAACTGAATAATGTTGTCCAAGGGGGACTGAAACTTGTGACCCTTCTGCCTCAGCCTCTGAAGTGCTGGGTCAACAAACATCCACCACCAAGCCCAGTTTCTGAGTGAAATTTTCTGTGTGTTTCTTTCAGGCTGCCTCATCCTTCAGGCTCCTCATGCTGTGGTTGAAGGTGATACATTGGCTCTGAAATGCAGGAAAGCAGGAAAAAAGAAACTGGCTGCTGTGAAATATCTTTGGAACAATAAAATACTCCAGATTTCCAACAAAAGCTTTGATCTTTTTATCCCAAGAGCAAGTTCAAGAAACAATGGCCATTATCAATGTACTGGCTCTGACCACAAAAAATATACATTTAAATCGAATGTAAAAATTATTAAAATTCAAGGTAAACTCATTGTTTCATATAAATTCATTTAATAATGTCACAATGAGGAATAAGGTATGTCATTAGGGAATTTATAGGTTCATACTGGAACCAGAGACCTAACTCCTCTAAGAGGCAGAGTAAGTGCAATAATTGAATAAAGCTAGAGAGAAAGAAAGTGATGGGGAACTTGATAAAGTGTATCCTGCTGTGTATCTGAAGTTTCCACCTACGTTTATAGCAGCCCAATTTGTAATAGCCAAGTCTTGGAAACAACTGAAATGCCCATCATTTGAAGAATTGTTGAAAAAGATGTGGTATTTTTATACAATGGAATACTACTCAGCTATAAACAATGATAAACTGGAAGACTTCATATATAAATGGATGTATATTGAACATATACTCATAAGTGAAATAAACCAGACCTACATGTGTAAATATCTTATAGTCTCCCTAGTGTAAGAACTCTAAAGAAGAAACAAAAATGGAATGAAGTTTCCAGGGACTGAGAATCCAAGCCTGTTTCTCTAGAGCACTATATACTCTCATGCTAAGAACCTGACTTATCTTTTCCTTTCTAGAATTATTTTCACTTCCAAAGCTGACAGTCACAGCCGCTCAACCTATAGAAGGGACCTCTGTAAACCTGAGCTGTGAAACACATCTTCATCCACAACGACTGGATACTCCTCTTCAATTCATCTTCTTCAGAGACGACAGAGTCTTCCTATCTGACTGGAATGAGTACTCAGAGCTCCAGATCCCGGCCATCTGGGAAGAAGACTCGGGACTATATGGGTGTGGTGCTAAGATGGTGGCACTGAACATCAGCAAGCACAGCCTCCCCCTGGCGATCCAGGTGCAGAGTGAGTGTGGTGGAACCAAATGGGCTGGGAGGGGCCTTAGCATCTTCTTTACCTCTCTTGCTCCTTCTGGCTCTGCGGGAATGGGAACTTCCCAACAAAAGTCGGTTCTGCTGTTCTGATAGAGGTGCCAGCTTTAGATGTGTTAAAAAATAGGGCAGATGTTTGATTTTTTAAAAAAAAAATATTATGGTACACATTGCCAGTATTCACCATCAAGATACTTCCTCTCAGCTCAAATATATGTATCTCATTATTTTTGCCACTCTCTAAAAGAGTTCTGGAAGCCCTGTTTTATGTCTTTAGTTGGGCCGTTGTGGCTGACTGACTGTCTTGAACCAATTAAAAATGTTCACCTCTCATGTTCACTTTGGCTTTGTGGAAGAGCCAGAAGCCACATGGTGGCGTCTTGGTTACTTTTCTCCTGTTGCAGAGACAGAATACCCTGTGCTCAAAATTAAGGAAGGAAATTCTTTATCTCACAGTTCATGTAGGCTTCAGTCCATAATCAGCTGGCTGCAAGGCAGGGTGGCCTGGCTCAGGGGAAACACTTCAAGGAGGTTGAAGACAGCAGAAAGCAACAAAAGCAACAGGGAGGAAGCCAGCTTCTTTTTCTCCCCTATTTTGTAAGCAGGCGATCCTCCACCCAGGCCTTGGGGTGTAGTATTCACATGACATCTGCATGCCCTTCCACTTGCACAGGATGTTTACAAAGTAAGGACCCTGGTTCCCTGGGAAATCTTTTAGTTAAACTAAAGTTGATACAATGTATCACTCATTACACCTGATAAAAGACCCAGTAAGTAAAGAGGCTGTCAACACACTGCAATGTTTTTATTTGACAGAAATTGCTGTTAAGTATTTGATCAATATGATATGATCACAGAACACAGCAAATGTTTAAGTTTAAAAATTTATTAGTATAAAAGAAACATCATTAATGTCTTTCAAAATAATAAAAAATATATCTCCTTGCTTTGATCATGCTTACCCCGTCATTCTTGGCAATGTGTTCTTTACTGAAATAAGATTTTTAAAACCCAAACATTTGCCATATCTTTCAATCACTTTGTGTAGACTGAGAAGTGAGGTACTTTAATAAAAGGAAAAAAAGAATTTCGTTTCCCCTTCTATTTTCCTACAAACACAGTCTTCCCCCCACACATTGCCATGCTACAGTGACAGGGCTGGTTTGTGGAGTGAGGCAAGGGCTAGGGAAAATAATGCACCCTGTGACTTAGTGTGCAGGTTCTAGCATGGTGGGCTTGATATAAGTTATTTAGAGCAGCAGACACTTGACTTTATAATTAATAGCATCAAATGAGAGTGCTAGCAAAGTGTACAACAGAAAAGGAGGGATATCCCTATAAGGACAGATACAATAAATATCAGTTTGCCTTGGGTAGCAGAACTTCTGAAAACGTGTGGTTCATCCAGGTACAACACAGTTACTATGGCTATTACCTAGCTCTCAAAATGATTTAGACAACCTGTTGAGTCAAACAAGCCTCTCCTACTTCTCAGGGATAGTCTATTCGTCTCTCTTGGGCCATTCTCTACTAGGACAGAAAGCTTGACATAGTCATAGGCTAAGTCTACAATCTACAGTCCATTGGTCACATGGCTGTACCTGCTGGATAGTAAACCTTTAAGTCACATAAAATATGATTCTGCTCAGTACCCTCTCTTCCCTCCCCAACCTGGCCACTTAACTGCTGTCTCCTGTTCATGTAGAAATCCCTGTGTCTGATGTCACCATGGAGATCCATCCCTCACGCCAGATCATTGAGGGGGAGATGTTGATCCTTGTCTGTTCTGCGGCTGAAGGCACAGGCGACATCACATTCTCCTGGCACAGGCAAGACACCAATGAGAGAGTGGGGCGGAAGACTCAGCGCTCCCAAAGAGCAGAGCTGGAGATCCCTGTCATCTGGGAGATGCATGCCGGGGTGTACTACTGTGTGGCTGACAACAGCTATGGCCTTGTCCAGAGTGAGGCAGTGAACATCACTGTGAGAAGTGAGTTGTAATCATCACTGACCTTGTTTATTCTCAGTGTACTTCCTCAAATTAGGAGTGAATGCAGTCAACATTAGCTTTGTAACTCTCCTTTGTTTCCATTTTATCATTTCCCCCTGTGATAGACAATTTCTTCCATTAGAAAATTAATAACTCAGGCAAGTCAGAGCAGTTTAGCACTATGGTGAGGTAATGCTGGCCAGGAGCCATCTCCCTCTTGGAGGTGACTTTGCCTGTCTCTTCTCTGATCCACCTCAACAAGTCTTAGCTCTCTAGCTACATTTTAGTGTGAGACACAGTTCTGCCACCTGTCAGCTACATCTCTACTCTGAGTAAATCATCCACAGTATATAGGATCCAAGTTCTCAAGAGAAGCAGAACCAAAGGCAGAAGGCAGCTTCATTACTTAAAGCCTGAGGCATTGGCAGCTATCGAAATGTATACAAGAAACCCACAAGCATAGAGATCTGAGCCAGAGCCCAGCTTGGCTCACTGAAAAGACAAATCTTACAAGATTCTGTAATTTTTGTCTCACTTCTTTTATTTCCTCTGCCCCTGAAAGGGTTTCTTAGTCAACTTTGGCAGTAAGGAAGTGGTTTCTACTGGTCCACAATGCCTTGGCTATTGCAGTTTTAGCGGGGTTCCTGGTCATAACAGCAGGTTTCTATTGAAAGCTGCTGGTTAGCTAGATTTGCTTGCTTTCCTTTATAATAAAACTCCTCAAAAGAGTTATCTCTACTCACTGTGCTCACTGCTCCCATTCCCTCTCAACTGAATACCATCCAGTGCCTTTCTCCATCTGTTCTCATGAAGACCCTCAGTGACCTCGCTGCTGCTGAAGCTGTGGGCAATGCTCGTTTCTATTTTACTTGACCTACCTCCAGCTTTTGACGCAACTCCTCCTTCCTTCTTGAAGAACTGGTCTCACTAACTTCCAGGGCAGCCTCTTGGTACTCTACCCACTTATCAGATGCTCATTTTAGCTTTCTTTCCTTGGTTCTCTTCATACTTCCAGCCTCTAAGTTTTGGGACCCTATCCTCAAACGTGTGGCCAGTCTTTAGGTCATTATACCCAGTCTCATTACTTCAAAAGCACTCATAACTCCTATAGCCTATGACTTCCAAACTCATTCTACAACCTCTAACTGCAGTCTGAACTCAAAGGCCATATGTGAAACTACTTAGCCGAGTATTCCACAGTTCTAGCATCTTGACTAACCTGAAGTCAAACTCTTGAGTTTCATCCCTGCCTACAGCCTTCTCTTGATCCACGCAAAGCTTGTTTATTGAGATGAACTGAGGGGGAGATGTTGATGCTTGTCTGCTCCATGGCTGACGGAGCAGATGAGATATCTGGGCCCCATTCCTGACTCCTTTTTTGCTTTCTCATCCTCTATATAATCCACTTGAAAATTCTGAAGGCTCTGTTGTCTAACAGTAGTCAGAATCTTACTATTTATCACTGTTTCCACTGTTGCCACCAGGCCCTGGCCTCTAGCATTCCTTGTGGGACTACAGCAGCATCATCCTCTTGGGTCTGCTGCTTCTCTTGCTGCCCCTCAACTGTGCTCCAGAAGCATCAGAAGGAACAACAGATCAGTGCATTTAACTCTTCTGTTCAAAATCCTTCCCTGTCTTTCTACCTCTTTCTGAGAGACAGACATATTCTCAGTGCATCACTGGGCCTGCCTCATCTAGCCCTCTTGTAGCTGTGCCCTCAACTTTCCCTCTCCCGCCACATCCTCCACCCCAGCCCCTTGCCATCCACCTTTTCCTCAGACTTTCCAGGCACATTCCTGCCTCAGGTCCTACGCCTTGCTCATCCTTCAGTTCTGTATGCTCACCCATCACTTGCTGTAAGAATCCACTTACCTTCCCTCTGCACCCTTCCCTAACTGTGCTTTGTAACACAGCTGCTTTTTATCCCATACTATGTGGACCTCCCTTTGCTTGCTGTCTTCTCCCTCTTCTCTTGAATTAGCCAAATGAAAGTGGATCCTGGTTTTTACCACTATTATATCCCAAGTGCTTGCTCAGTTCTGGAGTTGATAAACATTTGTTAGAAGAATTAGTTTTTCATACACTATCTCTGTTGATTGTTGTGACATTTCTAGAAAGTAAAGATACTAGCTCCATTTTATGGAAAATTGAAACACTAACAGTTTTGGTCATTTGCATACATCAATCGAGTTTATGCATGGAAGCTCAGATTTGAGCCAGGGGGTAATCTTTTAGCTCAGAGACAGACAGTAATATTACAGGTCTCTGAAGAAGTGGCACACTGTTGAGTGCTACCATCAGCCATGCTAGGTAAGTAAGCAGTCAACTCTGACTCAGAGCCGTGAATGGCTATGGCAGCCTGGGAAAGGCATGACTATGCTAGCAGCCCAGATGTGATTTTCCATTTTTTCCTTCTGCTCCCTTCAGGCAAGTCCTATGGCAGGACCAGGCTCTTCCTAAGTCAGAGAACTGAGATGTTTCCCCAGAACCAGGTGCCACTGAGCCATTTGCATCTTAACTTTGGAATGGCTTGGGGACCTGAGACGTGCGTATAATTCTAAGCCAAGAGGGACTGAGACTGAATAAATGGTTTTTAAGACTCAGCTTGGAGGTAATCCCAGCACTTGGGAGGCTGAGGCAAGAGGATCAGTGTGAGTTTAAGACCAGTCTGGGCTACAAAAGTGAGCTCAAGTTCAGCCTGAACTGCACAGTGAGATCCTGTCTCAAAAAGATAAAGAAAAAAAGAAAGACTTATCTTGGAGGATGGAGAGATTATAAAGGCTTGAGAGCCATAGCTAAAGACATCTGGATGCCCTGAAATGTAGAGTGACTCCGTAGGTGGGGGTTGCTGCTTCTCCTAGAAGGCTCTTACAGTGAGACTCATTTACCTCAGGGAGAACAGATGTTGTAGCCCCAAGGGAAGGTAATAGTGAACCCACTGGTAACTCTTACTTAAGTGTAAAATATTCAACTTGCTTTAGAGATTGTAGAATGCATTGTCTGGTCCAGGCAGAGCTGGTTACTTCGTGCATGTGGTTTCACTTTACAATTTTATTCTCACAGTGGTGCTGCAAAGCATGGAAACATGATTTCACAAGCTTAAACAGATGTCAGACATTGGGTTGCATTTACTAAATCTTTTATGTCTTTTCACTTTGTGCAATATCTCTGTGCTTATAAATGGGCAAACTTATAAGAGCAGAGAAATTCTGCAGTAGCAGCAAACATTGGGCTAAGGTGGTCAGGCTTGGACATCTCAAGTTGCTGAAACAAAGCACTGTGGACTGTGGTTTAGGGGAAAGTTGTTTTCTCACAGATTTGGAAATTGAAAGTTGATAGCAGGGTGCCAACATCATTGGGTTCTGCTAAGGACTGTTTCTGTTTTCTTATGACAGAAAAAGAGGACAGGAGCAAGCTCTCCTGTACTTCTTCTTAGGAGAGTGCTAATCTTATTATATGGAACCTCATCCATGTGTCTGCATTGGACTAAAGTTATCTCACAGTGATTCATTTCTAAATACCATTGCAATGAGGCTGAAACTCTAACATCTGCATTTTGAGAGGGAATAGTTCAGCCTATTGCACAAGCATTAGTTGATTAGCATGGAATGTGGGAGCACACGTAACTTGTGAGGCTGTCTCCTAAGCTGACCACAACGGAGTGGTGAAGCTTGGGAGAGCCTAGAGTACAATGCAGACCTAATACTTACATAGACATGAAACATGCCCCCGCCACTATACAACTCACATAATACATAATGTTCTTAATCTACAAACAATGGTACATAACTAGTATTATTCTAGTTTTACAGATGACAAAACTGAGGCACAAAAAAGACTAAATAACTTTCCCTGTATATAGCTAGTGTGTGGAAGATCTGTGATTCTAATCCCAAAATTTGGTTTTAGATGCCTGTGGCTTTTGAAGACAAATTACATGACTTCCCCCTTTAGGAGGAAGCCATTTATTCTAAGAATTTGGGTTACCCAGAAGGAAAAATAACTTGCATTTTTGCCTACTGAATTTGAAGTCCCTGATCTGCCTATGGTCGACTCTGATTTTGCACAGCTAGATGCCCGAGCAAACCACAGGGAAAGATGCAATACAAGATACAGTGGCCAAGCCTCTCTGTGTCTAGATTCTTCTATCTCCATCTCCCTCCTTCAGCTGTTGTGGTAGAGAGGATGGACCGGTTGCCCCTGAACACTGTATACAGAACCACTTATATAGATCAAATAGAAGCTTTATGCATTTTGTCAGAAAGGGAATGGTCAAGATAGAAATGTCACTAGCAGGCTGTAGCTACTCTGTCCCAGGAGTCACAGGTGAAGACAAATGGAAATTATCATTAGAGTTGCTGTTGTCACAGTAGCAGACAGTGTCCTCTGGCCCACTGGCGGTGTTGGTGCTGAAGTCTGCATTTAGTTCACAATGGGCTGGGAAGCTGCCAGAGAAGCGCTGTCACCTCACTTTGTGTCCCTTCCTCCTGCTCTGGCTTTCTAGCCCTTTGCACAGAAGCACAGTCGTAAACATCTTTGGTTGTTGTCTGTCTCTCCCTCCTGGAGTAGAAGCTCCGTGGGAGGAGGGCTCAGCTGTGCACCCGGTGCCTGCCAGACACCAGTAAGCATTTGTTCGACCACTGGATCAGTTCAGTGAGCTTTCTCTGGCTGTGGATGACAGCACGGAAGAAGGAGCCTCTAAGCAATCAGCAACCCCCCAATACTTACTTTATTATATATGTTTTTTTCCACTAGTGCTTTTTCCTCTTCTGTCTTTCAGAGCACTTGTGGTGTGGGTTTCTGTGAAGAAAGTTCTGTTGTCATTCTTCTGGCATCCCAATATATGTTTCGGGCATAGCTCATGACTTTATAGTAGAGTATTTTTTGGCAATATTGTGTTGAACTTTAAAAAATTTATTGATATAGGTTTGCCATACAGAATACATATTTACTGTGGGGAATTTGTACGTATACACATTGCATCTTGGTCCTTTTGATTTTCTATTCCTCTCCCCACTCTGCTTCCCCGCTACCTGCAGATCCTCTTTCCAGCTCCACAAAATCTATTTCCCTGTTGCCTATCATCTATCTTTTATTTTGTTCTATAAATTATCTATACTTTGGATTTCTCATATAAGAGAAATATGCAATGTTTAACCTTCTGTGTCTGATTTATTTCACTCATCTTTATGAATAACAACTTTTTAAGTGGAGAACAATGTCAGAATTTTGTTGGTTCAGTTGATATCCTAATCTCTTAACATCTTTCCAGGTATCTGGGAGAGACTCCCAGGGAACAAGATTATAAGAATACTGGATGTATATAAAGATGAATATAAATTTACATAAACACATGCATTCACACGCAGAGTCTTCCTTTCCCTGAACTGCTAATCTCTAAAATGATTCATTGTAGGTAGGGAAAGATATTTCCTGTGTCCCTCCACACTGGCTTACCACTGTGAGCTTTTTGGGTCGACCCTCATGAGTCCTGCCTAGTCCCTTAGGTTCTCCTCTCTCGCAAAGTTTGGGGCACTAGCCATGCTGAGGAGGGGCATGCTGCTCCACATTCTGTGTTTCTCTTGCTGATACTCATTTAGACTCTTTCCTCTTAGTGATTCCAGGCAACAGAAAGAGCCTCGCTGCTGCGGGGGCCGCTGGGGGGCTGATCGGTGCTCTTCTCCTGGCTGGGGCCGTGCTGCTTTACTGGTGGCAAAAGAGGATATCAGGTTTGTGCTCTCCTCTTACCTTTTCTAGCATCACTGCCTTGACCTTATCTCTGTCACCTCAGTTTATGGGCAGCCTCAGTAACATACACCCCACTCCTTATCTTACCACCTGAAACACCTACGGTAACCCATGTCCCTTTTAAGAATGGGTTTTCTGAACAGACCAAGTCTGGTTTATTAAGTGTGAAGAAGGAGTGAATTTTTAATTAAAATTTCAAATGCTTTAAACAGTTTACTTGAGCAGTTTGTTTGGTTCCTATAAGCTACATAGCTTATCTTAAATCTAACAAAAGTAGACATTAAAAACAAACTCGTGGTCTCTGAAGAAAAACTGAAATTTTAGGAACTAACCAGGAAGTTTGAATTCCCTGGATCAAGGCTTGAAGCAGTTCAGGAGCCCCCTCCCATGGGTCTCGGAGTTGGGGTGGGGTGGGGAGATCTCTTCCAAATGGAGTTCTATGGGTTCCCAAAGCATTCTTGCCCAAGTCCAGGTGCCAGAAAATCTGGTATGGGAGAACAGGGACAAAACTTTTTTCAGCTCTACAACATTACATATATCCTTCAGCTCTGTCTTTTACTTTAATTCTGTTCTGTTCTCCAAATAGTGGAAGCACTTTTCTGTACCCTATACTGGGCTGGATAAAGGAAACTTGGAGATTCCAACCATGAGTCTCTTTCGTGAGTCTGAATTGAAACATGAGATTGCTCTGGGTCTGACATAAATGTTCCTTGAAGTCTACCCACTGCTCACTACCATATGGAAGAGTGGTAATTTAGTGTCTCCTGAGGTATATCAACAGAACCTTGAGCTCTGATGGTATCACACAATTGCATAATTAATGCAGAAAGGTGTATCACCAACCCAAGCAACTTAGGTGTTTTGTTCAATCCTTTTTCTACAGTTGTTTCATTAAAATCAAGTTTGGGCCCATGTTCAAATGAACTTTCTGGACCTTTCTCCAGGAAGCTCATAGATGTGAAAGAAAGACTTCCTCTGCTGACCAGAATGCACCTTTTCTTTATCTTGCAGGAGGCAGTTTCCAGGGCACGGAAATCAGGTCAGACTTTTGCTTTTGAGAGGGAAAGAAAGGGAGGGAGGGAGGGAGGGAGGGAGGGAGGGAGGGAGACAGAGAAAGGGAGAGGAGGGAGACAGAGAAAGAGAGAGGGAAGGAAGGAGAGAGAGGCAGAGAGAGAGAGATCATGAGGGAGAGAAAGATCATGAGAGAGAGCATAAGGGAAAGAAAGAACATGAGAGAGAGAGAGAGAGAGAGAGAGAGAGAGAGAGAGAGAGAGAGAGAGAGAGAGAAAGTTTCCCAACCACAGATATGCAGAACCTCAGGGTTACAAAATTAGGTTAAGTTACTTCTCTTTGATTCTGTGGGCAGATGTTTCCATTCTCATGTTCCTTGAGTCAGTCAAAATTGAAGCTTCCTCAAGCCATTCTTGTCAGCTATTGGTATTAGAGAATTTGTACACATTTAATAAAATACCTTTTATTTGAAATTCAGCCATTCATCTAAATGAATAATACTTGAGGTCACAGATTTTCTCGGGATGACACACTGTTTCTGATGCAAAGAGTCCTATACTTAGACAATGTATTTTTAGATGTACAGTGACTAGGGTCTAGATTTTCTAGAAATGTTCTAGATCTTTCAGGAAAATGTATTTTTGCTCCAAATATGTACATATGATAATTGGACTTTGTGTTCTTAATTTCCATTGAAAAACATAGTCCTCTTCTGTGTATGTCAGGTTCTCACACTTATAGATTGGGGCATGAATCATACATAATTCTTTGTTGAATTGTCCAGACAAGATAATACGAGATTTAGTCACCACTTTTTTTTCCCACTTTGCTTTGGTTTTATCCAACATTTTGCCTTATTTGGAAAACATTCATTAGGTCTGAAACACAAGTTGTATAATTTAGTAATTATCATGAGTCATATTCTCTTGTATTTTTATTTAAAACATGTATTATGAAGAGCATAAATATCAATAGAAAAATCCACACTAATAATTTAGAATAGGTTTCTTAAAATCACATTAAACAGTTAATAAAAATCATTGGAATATGCCTGGATACAAACAAAGAACACAGATGCGTATATGACAAGCATTTGGTTTTGACGTCTTAGCAAGAGGCCCCATATTATATTGTGCACAGCGCCCTGCACTTTCCATGACTGGTCCTGCCCACGTTCACGTGGTTTAACTATGTCAACAGACCTGGTTCCTCATGTCGTACTGCTTCAGTTTGCTTTCTTACTGTTGTGGCTCACAAGTCAGAATTTGCTTTACTAGAAATACAAAGCTGAAATATATAAAGCCAAAGAGCACACAGTGCTTTAAACTTTCTCTCTGGATGAGTTTAAGAAAGATGCCATATGATTCTTCTGCCTTGTTTTGTAAGTTAGATCCATAATTGTAACAAATAATCTAACATGTTTAAATTATGCGTATCAGTGAACACGTAATGTCTGCATTTTTTAAAAATTATTCACTTTAATGAGAAAAACATAGCAATGAACCAGTTTCAAAACAGTAGCCACCACTTCTTGACGATGAGGCTTTTCTTACATCATCCTGTTTATCAGATGATTGTATCATGTTAAAGACTCTCTGGCCTTGTTCCCAAAGAGTCTGCTTATAATGCTGCCCCTAACTTCTTTTGAAAGGACAATTTGAATCTATATGGACCTGTGAAGGTCCAGCTAAACCCTATTGAGTTGTTAGTTCTCCACTTGACTGCTCACTTCTTCCCAGCCCCATTTCTCCCCAGCCTCCCTCCCCAGCCATCTCATTCCTCTGGGTGTTAGAGTGCTACAGTGATTATCCCATGTTTCCATGTCTCACAGGAGCTTTCCCACTCCAGGCCCTAGAACATCCCGCCATCCCATCTGCCCTGCCGAGGAGGAGCTGAAGTACTTCTATGGCAGTGGTGAGGATTCCTTTGGAAGCACTGCTCCCAGCCTCAGGCATCGGGGGAAAATGTGTTTTGTGCCCTAGGAGATGCTGCTGGTCATCATCCTATAGAATTCTGGGCTCAGAGAGTCCCAATAAATAAACACTTCCTCGAGTTACCAAGAACCATAGAGGGGATGCTTATAAAGAGACGTGTGCAGCTCTTATTGCTGGCAGGGACATCCTAGAAACATTGTCTTTTCCTTCTAGTGCACCCCAAAGGAGGGGACTTGGTATATGCTGACATCCAAATTGTTGAGCTGGGAGAAAGAGAAGGTATGTTCCTGGGAAGAGATTTTTAACTGTACACTATATTCATGTACTCATCAAATGTCTCTTGAGCACTTATGATATGCTAGGTATTATTGTGAGTATGGAAAATCAGTCCATGAACAAGTAGGCTAAACCCCCTACTGTTGAAGCTTAGATTTTAAAAAGAAAATCTAGATGTAAAAAATATATAATATATCTTTACTGATGATGTGAACAAAAATCAATCATTTTTCTGGTAGGTTTTGTGATCTTGTTGGTGTATAAAATAAGGTTACTTTCAGGTCTGAATGAACATATGTTTGCAAAATACCTAGGCAGTATGCTGAGAATATTTATATATAAAATCAAGTACAAAAGCTCTTCCACTTATCGAGGGGTTATGCCCTAATAATGTTGAACACATTAATATATCTCACCCACCAAACATCACAGCTTAGCATCATCCCAAGTACACTGTACAGTATCCATCCATTATTTACTTTCATGATTTCGTGGCTGACTGGATGCTGTGGCATGTTGTCCTTTCTTATCATCAAAAGAGTGTCACACCATATGTCACTGATCGATGAAAGACTCAAAGTTCACAAATGAAAGGTTTCTACTGAATATGTACAGTTTTGGCACTGTCCTAAAGCTAGGGGCTGTGTGTTTGAGAACTTGTGTATATGTGCGTGTGTGTGTGTGTGTGTGTGTGTGTGTGTGTATTACTGGGTGTTAGAATGTTTGAATGTTATACTGTAATACATTCTTTAAAACTGCTGGATTTGGGATTTTGTTCTGGGTCAGCTTGCTTATTATGAGGTGGGCCATTTCAAAGCTTTCTTTTAAGACTTGTTGTGGCAGGTTTCAAACTGTGTTTAGGATACATCTTACCCTCACATTAAAGCAATGTATTTTTGAAGATTCTGTATCAGGTGCCACATATGTTGCAAGATGTGCCCAAGCTTCGAGTATTATTTTTCTTGGCCTTCACCTATGTTTCTCAGCTAAGTTAAGAAATGGTCAAACCTGTAGACCCTGTCTTAAATTCATATATATATATATATATATATATATATATATATATATATATATGGTCAAACAGACTGAAATATGTTGTAGGATATGTTGGGTTGGGATGGAGAAAACATGGCAATCAATGAAAAAAGATCATGGATCCTTGATTTTGGAAAATAAGTAGGCATGCTTGATTCTAAGTGAATCCTTATTCCCATGGTTCAGTGGTTTCCTTTCTCTCCACAGCCAATACCTCCAATATACCTCTAGAGGACAGGGTAAGTTTTACTACCTATAGTTTTCTATTTTCCATAGTCTTACATTCCCTCTCTTTCTCTAGTTCTTTTTCTGTTTTTTTTTCCATCCCAGGATGCCTCAGTTGTTTACTCTGAGGTGAATACACAGGTCCCAGATGACTCACCAAAAACGTCAGCCACAACAATGGAGATGTCATAAAATGCTACCAAAGTGTAATAATCATGCGATTTGACCCTACCAAAGCCCCAGGCACATGATGGGATTACAGTTATCAACTCTAATTTATCTACTATGAAGTGATGCTGGGATAGCCTCTGAAATGCTTTGCTAAAATGTCCTGGATCCATGATAGTGTGGAAAAGACCCAGTATGCCTATTCTTGGGTTGACCCTGGAGTTTGATTTCAGAAAAGACAATAAGGAGAGGAAAGGATAATCTTTAAAAAATAGAATCTTAAATGTTAGAGAATCGAACATTCAAAGAGATAGAAAAGACCAGGAACCCTGGATCTCTGTTTAACATTGCTTTAAGTTTGTCACTGGAAAATCAGCTGTATCAATTGGTGTAGTTGAGTGTTTGCGTAGGGGTGGCACAGCGACCAGTCCTCCTGTCTGTGTACACACTGTACATTCTCAGGATTCAGTTATAGGTAAAGCAAGCATTCACAATGACTTACAAAGAAGTGCATTTTAGAAAATTGTTAAATGATTTGTAAAGCCATCAAGATAGCTGGAGAAGTAAATTCTAGACTGAGATTTCCAAAGCAAGAAGTAATTATATTAACATCATTTGGATAGAAACTTTTAACATTAAAGAAAAGAGAGATAAATATAAAATTCGAAACTATCTCTGACAGCTTAAGTATAAGTATAAATTCATGACAAAACTCCACTCTTTTAAAAAATATGTTTCTATGTCTGTGTACTGAAAAAGTTTAGGAATCATTACCACTTCAACAGTGATAGACACCATGTGGTGGTTGTAGCCTCTAAGTACTATTTCCTGTTCAAAGAAAATAGAGCCGCCTTTCTTGTAAGAGTAGTCTGAATTACTAAAGAGCTTATATAAGAATGATTTTTTTTAATAAATGAAGAAATGGAGAAAGGAAACTGGTGTTTTCTTTCAATATTACCTGCCATACTTACTGCTTGACATCAAAACACAGAGTACCAAGCATATGAATTTGATGGGGTATATAGTGCAAAACCACATACAGAGTACCCATCCCCTAAGTACCAAAGCTGAATTGATCAAGTTTTTGATCTCAGTACCAGTGTGTAGGGACTACAGGGGACGAAGGAATAAATTAAAACAGCATCATGAGATTGCAGTGAGGAAAATGCATACTATGGGAAAGTTCTCCAGGACAAATAAATCACTGAAAAGACCAGTTTTTTCCAAGTTAATTGGAAAGCAAGAAGGAAGAGAAGAAGAGAGGGAGGTAGTGAGGGAGCAGGAGGGAGAGGCAGACAGGCAGACAGGAGGTGCAAGAGAAGAAGGAGGAGGAGAATAAAGAGAAGAAAATTTAATAACAGCAAAAAATGAAGAGAAGGGAGGAATAAATCATAAGAGACTTGAGATGTGCCACCAAAAAAATCTGCAGGCATTGCTCAGAATCTGACACAAACAGATACAATTAAGAAAAAAAAATGCAGGGCAAGGGATATAGCTCAGCAGCACAAGTGGCTGCCTGGCAAGCACAAGGTCCTGAATTTGATTTCCAGTACTCCCCCCTCAAAAAAATTTACTAAGGGAAAGTGGGTCTTGGTGAGCCATGCCTATAATAATCTCAGCACTTGGAAAGTTGAGGCAAAGGGAATCATGATTTTGAGGATCATAATTTTGGACAACAACAAGATCAAGGTCAGGGAAATTTGTACATTAATACTAAAATCTTACTGTGTTTTTTACACAGATGATTGCATTATGGCTATGATTTTATAAAACAAAAAAGGATCTCAGTTCTAGAGGACATACTGAAGTATTTAACTAAAAGAGTTAATGTAGATTAAGCGTGCATTAAATCATAGATTAAAATAACCAAGTTGTCTTGAAATAATCTAAGGAGAGAGGGAGAGTAGGAAGTAGGTAGGGAGTTAAAGTAACTGAAACGGGACTCATTCTGGGTGTACAATTTCTGAAACTGGAAGGAAGGAGAGATTATGCTGCTCTTCATTTCTGTATGTTTTAAATTTCCCCCAATGAATACTATTTCCTTTGTCACCTCCAGGCTTCCCGCCTTGAGTGGGCCATCTAACTCTTCTCATAGTAGCAATTTGTCTCACTTTTTTGTCCCTGTTCTTCTTCAGCCCATTCTTAGCACTGTGATCACTGTGCTGTGAGTCCTGAAGTGACTCACATCCCCGTATGGTAAAAGCCCGAGTCCTTGAATTTCCACAAGGCTCTGCCCGGCTGGTCTGCCCACGGCCCCTCCAACCACGCCTACCATGTGCCCTCATCACATGAGTGTAGATACTGACTTCCTTTCTGCGGCTTGGGCACATCTGGCAATTACCCTCAGACCTTTGCCTTGCTGTTCCTTCTGCTTGGAAGGCTTTCCCACTGGGACCCCCATCTGAGGCTTGTGCTCTCCTCTCCTCCATCACATGTAAATTTAGAAACTATTTTTTCCCTCTTCAGTATATCCAGTCTCTTGGCCCCATTTGACATTTTGTACTAGCTCTTATCACTTGCAAGCACAAAATGCACTTTTTAAATTAAGTTTGTTGTGAATCACTCCTTTAGAAAGATTCTTTTGTTGGAATTTCTATCAGATTTTTCTTTATTTCTCTATGCTCAATTCATAAGTTATATGCATTACTTCCTGCCTATAAAACTTAATACTATTTCCAGAAGTGTCTGATTGTAAAAACTTATGCATATTACACAATAA